>PVIR01008133.1:0-57175 GCA_004026965.1 Petromus typicus
TAGCTTGACTGATCATGACAGACCCACTGTACTCAGACTATAAGGCATAGTTTTGCCAAGTGGTATTTGGGTTTAACAAAAGGCTGCCCATTGCCTATGATATCTGATAGTGCCATATTGAATTTCACTTGTGAACATGCCTGGGCTGTGCAATGTCTAGATATTTAGCTAGCTAGTGTTATTGCTGTGTCCAGGAGTGTGTTTTTGGATGAGATTAACACTTGAATCTATAAAAAGAAAACCATATTTCTCTTATATTGGTTGGAGTTCTCCAGAGAAGACAAATGCATAGAACATACATGTATATGTACGAGTGAATCTATACATATATAATTCTGCAAGGAAATTTATGAAATTATGTAAGGGGTTTATTAGGGAAGTGTATAGGATTAGAGATGGAGGGTTCAAAATGCTCCATCTGCAACCAGAGGGATGGAGGGTGAGGAGCCAATCTGAGACTGAAGGCCTGGGATCTCCCTGGAGAGTTTCTGCATTGAAAGGCTGGAACATCTTGAGTCTGGTGTTCACTGGCAGCACAATAGTGAAAGACGTACTCATTTGTGAAGAGTGTTGCTTCACAAAACATGAAAACTTTGTTCTCTTTTTCCTTTTATTCTGTGAAAGTCCATTTGTTGCTGCCGGCCACAAGTCAGGTGGGTCTTATCCCCTCAGTTTGCTGTACTGCATTCCAGTCATCTCAGCCAGAAGTGAGCATCACATATTTGATGAGTGTTTCATAATACAGTCCAGATGAGAAGCCATGACTGGGTCTGGGTCACATGCCCAATTAGCTCCGGGCCTGCAAACAATGAAAAATTGTTGCGTTGTGGAACAGCAACCTATTTCAGCCTTGGGACCCAAACTGATTTCTTTTTTTTCATCTTGATTTCACTGATTTCAAATCATCAGCTCTCATGAGTCTCCTGTTGGCCAGCTGCAGAGGATGGGACTAGTCAGCTTCTAATCTGGAAGGCCAATTTACAACAAACAGATCTGTGTGCATATATCTGTACATATGTAATATCATTATACTATTATTATATGCAATTATATAGCACAGAAATGCAAAAATAATGAGCTTTCACTCATCAATGGTCTGCATATGACCATGGTCCCATAAGATCTGAACAGAGCTAAACAATTTCCATTGCTAACTGAATGCATGATGAGGAAACCATAAAAGAAAAGGAAACTACTGAAATAGGGAAAAAATAACCTCAAGATAATTCACAGTGAAGAGATTAGCAACATCTTTGACAGTCCTAAGTGAGATTCTTAAAAACTTGAAACAAGGACCCCCAAACTGAAACATTTTTATTAAAAATGAAGGCACATTATCCATTTTCAAGCAGATCTGTGATTTAGGGAAAAAAAAAATTAACCAAGAAAACTTCCACAGACATATTTCTGAAAGAATGATACTGCCTGGAGAGGAGCCTCAGGCAGGCCCTGAGGAGAGATCCCAGAGGAAGACCCAGTCCTCATGGGAGAGGGTGGTGCTGGTGTGTCAGTGTCACTAAAGGCTTTCCCAGGGGGCAAGATGAGTGGGCAGAAGATAGTGATACTGATGATTCAGACCCTGTGTTCACCATGGCTGATATGTTTATTTGTCTTAGGTTTTAAACAAAAGGTATAAAAAGTTTAGAGTAAAAAATATTTTAAAAATGTAAACCTTATAGAATAAGGCTGCAATATTTTTGCACAGTTGTACCATGTGCTTAAGCTCTTATTTCAAAAGAAGTAAAAATTAAATAATTAAAATTTTATAAAGTGAATTTAAAATAAGCTAAAGTTAATTTATTTCTAATAAGAGCAAAATAAAACATAATTAGTGTAATTTAACATACTGTGATTATAAAGTCTATGTTCAGGTAATGCTTAGATACATGAATTGTACTATCACCATTGCTGAAACCTGGAGTGGTGAACCTATGGAATCCATGTTATGTTTTTCTCTGAAGATAAAAGTTGCTAATGCATAAGTTTTTTTAAAAAAATAAACTAAGGGGCCAGGGAGTTAGCTCAGTGGTTCCGGCGCCTGTCTCGCAAGCGCAAGGACCCGGGTTCGATTCCCCGGTAACCACATAACAATACTGGGTGTGGAGACCCACACCCAGCAGCAACCAGTACCACATACCACAGTGCCGGGAGTGGTGGCTCACGCCTGTGATCCCAGCACTCGGGAGGCAGAGGCAGGAGGATTGTGATGTGAGTTTGAGGCTGAGCTCAGGGCCAGCCTGAACCACAAAGCGAGACCCTGTCTCCAAAAACCTAAAAAAAATAAAAAAAATTAAAAAAAATAAAAAAAAATAAACTAAAACCTCCATATTCAGGTTTAATTGCAACGCTGGCATTTTGTGATGAATAAGTGGATTTTGGGTTGTAGTTTGGGCACTCATGTGTAATACGGCACCATCGCTGGCCTCTAGTGCTCAGTGCAGTAAACACTATTCCAGTTTGTAGTTGAGAAGGAGTAGTTACTGAGACTATCATATGGCCTAGGTGTATAGTGGGCTGTGCCATTTAGGTTTGTCCACGTGCACTCTAAGATGTTCACAAAACTGATGAGTTACCTGTTGATGCCAAGTTAGTTACTTTTCTCTCATTGCAGAGAAAAAGTATCTGTCACTAAAGTTAGAGGTCTGAGGGCATATTTTATTTATAGTTTGGAAAAGTTTCAGTCCGTAATCAGCTGACAAGTATGGCAAACAGGCATCACAGGGAAGAAATAACATGGTGCACACAAGGTAGCAGAAACAACATAGGCCCCTAACAGTGTCTTTCTGCCCCTTTTATCTTATTCAGGTTATTTAGAATGGGCAGCATTCATACCCTCAATTCTAGTGCTTGTGTCTTAGCCCTACCATGAATCAATCACACACTGTTGATTCAGCTGCCTTCATCATAGCCTGTGACCATGTGAGCTCTGGGGGGACATCCAGGCACAAACCATAACTGCATTTCTCAAAGCGTAGCCCACCATTAAGTAATACTTAGCTATATGTACACAGCCATACATTCTGATGTGTGTGTGGGTCTACCCACACACACTCTTTTGGTGTTCTTTCTCTGAGAAATTTACTGCAAGTGTATTAGATATATTTGCCATTCCTATTTGTGGATAAGCACTTATTCTCTTGGCTATAAAAAGTCTAATCTTCTTGAACTCAGGCAACACCAGTAGCCAGCCCCAATCTTATCCCAGTGGTAACTGTGAAACATTTCTAGTATCTAGGACTTCAATTAAAAATACTTTCATAATGTGTTCACAGGAGTCAACAGTTTATTACAAAGCAAGACTGGAAGAGTGAGGAAGATGGGCACGTAGGGCATGACAGAAATGGCAAGTGTTTCAAAATAGATACTTGGCTGTAGTGAAGACTAATGCTCTAACTTCTTTACTGTACAAGGAGCCATTCAGATCCAGAGACACTGAAAGCAGAATAGGGCCATCACTGTATAGTCATATCTTGTAAACAGTAGGCTCCAGAGCTGACCAGCAGGGACATGAGCTGGTGGCTTGTAAACAGGGTTACCCCAGCACTGGCAACCTCTCTAACAGTTGAGAGTGCACTCCAGTGCCAGCCATTGGTGAAGCACAACTGCAGTTTATAAAAAAAGAGGAGGGGCATTTCAGAGTTTGAGATCAACAGTACACACCTACAGCTTGCAGTCACAAGTACTCCAATGCCAACAACTATCAGAATGTGGGGAGATGAAAGACTCTACTTGAAGAGAAGAAGATGGAGGAGGAGGAGAAGGAACAGGAGGAGGAGGAGCAGGAGGAAAAGGAGAACCACAAATAGCAGCATTATATAGTCTATTCAGGGAACTGACAAATGGTAAAATTACCAACACAGGTTTTAGTATTTATAATTGTATGCTTGGATTTGATGATTCTGTTATAACCAGTAAAAATTATCTCTTTACAATTCAACAACAGTGCCAATTAAATTTATTAAAGATGGTAAATAGCTTTTGAAAGAGTCAAAAACACAACTGTAAAATAAAATCTAACTAAAGAGATTTTCAAATCAACACTGAATGCTTTACTCTTTTTGACCTCAACACAGCACACATAGAGACAAGAACATACTAAAGTGAGGCAACACAATGTCTTCAAATCTGGCCAGGGTAGACCCAGGGGCTACTATTAGAGAGGAAGGTGAGCAGTCAAGCTATATGAAGTGACTGACAAGGAAGTAAAGTAACTTAAACAATTCAAACAACATATAACCAAAAACATAGTGGAACTATTGAACAAACAGGCAAATATGTTTATGGAGGAAACTAAGAAAAAAATCGATCAACATGGTTTAAAACATGAATAAATTACTAAAGATACAGACAATAATAAAAGGCATAAAAACAAATTCCAGAGAAAAAGAATTCTCTTGAATTCACAAAAAACAGAAATAACCAATGTAAAGACAGGGTTTCAGTAGCTGAGAACAAATGGAAATGTACAGATATACCTAGAGAAGTTGAAGATGATAGAAGTGCAAGGAAAATGTATTTAGAGCTTTTAGATGATACTAAGATGGACACTAAGCATGGACAGCACACATGGAATTAAAAATCATAGCAGAAAACATTCTAAGTATGAGGAATGAGCTCATATGTAAGTGAGGCTTACAAAATGCCAAGTATCCATGAAGAGGACAAAGAAGCCATGACACATCGTAATCAAAACTGCCAAAGCCCTCCAAAAAGATACACTCTCAGAAAGAAGCCTCAAGTCACTTTAAGTAGAAATACAGTAGGATTGTGGCACTTTTTAAAGCCTATATACTAAAAGCCAAGAGAGCTGAGAGTCAAACATGTAAATTATGAAACAACAGTTCCAACTCCAACTAATACATTCTGCAAAACTATCTTTAATAACTGACAGGAGAATAGGGACATTCCAATAAATGTATATATTATTTGAGGCATGAATACTAAAGTAACATTCCAAAAATACAATATCCTACACAGAGATAAAGAACCCAAAAGCCCAAACACTCAGGTGGATTGAATACATCTAGCAGGCACATAGTTAAACAAAGTAAGACAAATAAGTCCCAAAGCATGATGCACACAACAAAGTAATGAGTTAATGCTTTTTAGTAATAATTCTTTAGAAAAATGGTCTCTTTCACAATATATAACATACAATGCTAGGACTCATTTACATCTTCATTTTAAAATGCTCAATGTAAAATAAGGTGAAAGGGGACAATGTTGAGATTGTAAGAAAAAAGTAAGGAAACAAATTTTATGTATATGGGGGGGTGGTAGGGTGGGTAGGGCTATGGGAAAAAATGAGAATTAAGTTGTGTCTTATACTGGTACAAATCCCCATTATGGGGTGCAATCATGATGCATATATGTAATGTACCAATAAAGATTTAAAAAATTTTTTAAAAAGGTTAGTAAAATTGAAATTTAAAAATGCAAATAATAAAAGAATGGAAGAGCTGGTTTTTTGAAAAAAATTTTAAAAAATACAGAATGATTGGTCAAATTTAAGAAAAGAAAGAACTGACCCATATCAGTTCTAAGTCTTTCAGAATTAAAAACTACATATTGTAAAATAGCAATATACAAAATCTCCCTATGTGTCCATCAACAGGTGAGTAGATAAAGAAAATGTGATATTAATACACAGTGGAGAGCTATTCTGCTATAAAGAAGGATATATTTGTATCATTTGTAGAAAAATGCATGCACCTTGAAACATAATGTCAGGTGAAGTAAATCAAACACATAAGCCTAAATAACATGATTTCTGTTATATAGAAACAAACAAACAAACAAAAACCTAAAACTAAACAACAACAAAAAAACTTCCAACAGCCAAATAAAAGCACAATGAAAGGAAATAGAGATAAATCTTTTATTCATGGGAAGAAATCGAAGAGGGAGGATGGGGGAGTGTCACATACACAGATCAACTACTCACAATTAATGTGATCATCAGTTATCACAAACATAAACTGAAACATAGTTGAAAGGGAACTAGAGATGGAGGTTGGAAATATGGAAGAGAGGGAAAGGAAAATAAAAAGAATTAAGAAATAAAAACATTAAGCATTTTTTAAGATGAATGGAAACATGTATTAGAAACATGTACTAATATTTTAAGAAGTGGAATAAAAAAGAATAAGGAAAATCTTGCAATAGTCAGGCACACAAATTTTCACTATCATGTCTTTCTGTCTTTGCATCATACCCAAAAGACTGTTAAAATGAAAAAGTTGTAATAATGATATTATCCAAACTAATTTTCTACATCTGATAAACTTATAATCTCAAGACCAAATAGTTATTGTAATAAGTGAACATTGTGAGAAGTCAAATGTCGTTGAATTGATAATTCTCTTTTCACTTTTCTCCCATTATTGTTATAGTTGACAAGCATATATTATTACTCATGCTACAAATGAAGCGACTTAGGATCATCAGTTTAAAAGTTTGGCCCAAGTACTTCTCATTACCAAGGAGGATGGATGGGTTTAAAAATAAGAACAACCTGATTTCTACTTTAGTGCTCTTTTTATTGTATTTCTAAGGTGCCTCATATGATTGAATCATAAAGTTCCAAGAGTAGTAAAATGATACAGTATTTTCCTATCTTAGAAAGGGGAGTGGAGTCACTATGCCTTATTTTTTTCTAAGAAACAATCCTTCTATTTTAGTGCTTCCATTTCACAAACACAATCTTATCTCATAGTCATAAGTTCGTTTATTGCTATCCACAAATAGGATTTTTTGTTTGTTTTTGTTTTGTCTTTTTGTTTTGCCAACCAAGTTAAAGCACCATGTCACCTTTTATGAAGGGAAACTCCTCTTAGAAGATGAGCTTTGTATTCCAATGCCCTCACAAAACAAGAAAAGAAACACTTTCCTCGCTATCTCAGAAATGTAGCAGGCAAGGCTCACTGTATGGCGCTGTGTCCAAAGCAGCCCAACATGGCAGTTCATGGACAATTAAAGTTCACGGGCCTCCAAGAGTGAAGCAGCTGGGGAGGGAGGCTGGAGGCGCATGTGGACATGAGCCTGCAGCCTCAAACCACCTATGTGTTCACAGCTGGTACCTTCTAATTTTAGAGCTCTGCGACTTCATCTCTGGGCCTCTGAAAAAACTCTTCATGTTGGGTTTCAGTGTGACTGTGGCATAAAAAGTATGCCATGCAGTGTTTTCCTTTTTAAAATAGAACTGGGGACTATTTCCATGAGTTTGAACTAAGATGGCTTCATAATTAGATAGCATTCTGGACAACTCAGAGTTTTTTCTCACCTTATTCTCTCTCCATTTTAAATTTGCTTAGTGTATGAAAAAAATAAAGAATTTATAGCAGAAACTTCACAGATTCATTCCATAACCAAAAGGAATTTTTTTCTTTGCTGTTAAACTGTATCACAAAATCAAGTCAGTCTCTTTGACTGTCATTTCTTTAGTTTTCAGCCAGTTCCCACCAAACCTAAGGGATCTGTGTTTTATATTTATGTTGTCATGTATACTTTGAAATTGCAAACAGCACAGTTAATATTTCAAATAGCTAGTTTAGTAATGCAGAAATTTATGCTGACATTAAAAGCCATCCCGAATTGCTGCTAGGGATATTTTAAGAACCTCTCTATTACTAATGTGACAAATGATGACTTTAATGGCACTATAAACCAGAAATATGAAAGCATTATTAAAAATTGCTTCATAAAAGAGTTATCAAGTAACTATCAGTTAAGCTGTTGAGACATGATGAAAGTTCAGCACTGAACACACTGGACCTCTTCAGATACACTGAACTAGCAACATTATAAAGGGTGGAGGTAATGAATAAGATGGCTTCAGAAATTGTCTTTGCTAATCTTTCTCTGAATAAATTGCACTGGTTAGGGAAATATACCCTATGAGACCAATTCACATTTAAAAGCCATTTTATTATTATGAAGCATTTGTTCGATCCAATGCCAGACATATAGTTCAAATGCTGAAACTACATCACTCACTTGGAATTAAATATTGAAATAGTGCACTTATATTTTAAAGATATGGGGCTCTGCCCTGAGGGGATTATCCCATTACTTATTCAAACTCTATGTGGTGGTTAAACATTTATGTGCCATTTTACACATTTTATCTTCTACCTCTTTTTCCTTGTAGTTAATGGGTCCACACACACATCGGGTGCTGCTCCATGTCCTGGCGGAAAGTATTTGGTTGTTGTGGCCCCCATCTTTCCAGAAGGCCTGTGGCAAATCTGTGCCAGTGCACAAATGCAATGGGCTCTGGAATCATATGCTGTTTATGCATGGATTTACCAAAGGAAGTTCCTTCTGTCATTTTCTTGTATGCCACTTGCTGGTACATATCTATCAGGAGAACAAGGGGGGCATGAGTGTGATCAGATGGGTGGCCACCTATTCCAGGTCTTGAGATGACTGTATTATTGTAAAGGGATTTTTATTTTGCAAAGATCAGTTTAAACAGTATTCCAAATAAGCTTATCCTGTAAGCAAGGTGACATCTCCATGGCGGAGGAGTGAAGAACCCTGGGGAATGGAAGTTAAAAAGAAGTGAAATGTGTGTTACATGACGTGGACACAAAAAGGTGCCTGTTTTTGTTTAGCAGGAATGAGAACAATAGCAGGTGCTGGGTCTACAGCACTGATGGAGTCATTTAGAGTGGCAGCAATAGATTTGCTGGTGAATCTTGGTAAAGTGTGTTTTATCATCCTAGTCTCAGAATTCCTGTGTTGCTCGGTCTGAATTGAGGCCTCAGCAAGAGCACATTTCTTAACAGTCCTCAGGTGGCAGGGATGCTGCTAATCTGGGGTCACAGTTGAGGATCATCTCCCTAAAAGGTCAGTCTGAATACGTTAGGAATTATTATATTCAATTTTATTGTCTGCTGTTTCAGTCAATGAAAATGAATCTTTAACAAAGGCTTTGATTACAACACCCACAATTCAGAAATACTTTAATGTCCATGTCCCATAAGTCTCATGGGACCATCTATCTTTGAGCAGCCTGATGTTTGTTCCCACATTGCTGTACTGTCATTGTGTCCACTATAAAGTAATGCCATCCCACCATAATTAGATTTTTATAAGGCTACATGTTTACACATTTTTTTTTCCAAGAGAAAATATGTATGGAAATTTGAACTGGAAAGAATAAACATAAAAATAGATATAGCAGATTATCTGGGATAAGTGGTAATCATTGGTAAGTTTTTGCTTATTTTGTGGCAGTACATATAGAGTCTCCTGAAAATTTTCAGGAGAAGCAGAAGGGAAGGATTTAACTTGGTTAACACCTTGCGAAGAATTTAATTTCCATTTGACAATCACCATTGACCCCAATGTCGCTAGCAGTTTTAGCTGCCAGTTTATATCCCTCATTCTTCTCTTCTCACACACGGTCTCTAAGCTCCTCCTAACCTACATCATTCCAAAGTTCCTCTGCTATTCTCATGCAAAATAATTCTTTCATTTCTGGTCTCCAACCTCTGAATTCTTACACTTGGGCCCTTGAGTTACAAGAAACTACTTCTTTTAGAAACAGTAGAGTTAGAAATAAATCATTTGATTTCTTCTGTTAGTAGTATTTTCTGTAGTTATATGTCATCTCTCTGTGCAATACACAAAATCTAGTACCTCAGAAAGTGAATATGTTGTATTCTTTTTCTAATTCTGCATAACATATTACAGCAAATTGACAGACTCTACAATCTTGTTGTCTCATAGTATTTATAGGTCATGTTAGGTTACAACATGAGCACCTTCTGCTCAGTACCTCTAAAATTCTAACCCCATTGCGACTATAAATGCAATTTTACTTGGAAATCAAGTTTTTGCAGATTTAATTTCATTTAGATACTTTTACTAGGGTGGAGCTGACTCTAGAGTGACTTGTGTCCTTACAAGAAGTGGAAAATGCCATGCAAAGCAGAGACACATAAGAAGAAAACCAAGGGACAGCTGAGATAGACAGGAAAGTCACACAGCTGCGAGGCAGAGAATGCAGATTGATGGCCACTGTTGGAAAGTAGGAAGGAGCCAAACAGGGCTCCCTCAGGAGTGTTGTCCTCCTGACATCTTGATTTTCATTCCTCTAGATTTTAGATCCAGAGGAGAGCACGATTCAGGATTTTAAGCTGGCTAGCTGGTGGTACATTGTTATAGCAATTTCAGGAACCTAATTAAGCAAGCTAAAATCAAGGTACTGATGGACTGCCACTTGTTGCCTCAAGCTGAGTACCTTTTCCAAGATCACTGGCTACTAGCAGGATTTGGTTCTAGCAGGATTTGTTTCTTTGCAGCCAATGCACTGTGAGGTCCTGCCTCTGGCCTCACAGCTGCTTAACTCCCTTAGGGGAGGCTGTGGGAGATTGAGAAAAAACATAAACAGATGTGTAGAGAAAAGCTGGATCAGGCGGGACACACCCTCTGATGAAGAAACTGATCCAAGGCCTATCCAGTAAGTTTATTTTATACAGGGTCAGGAAGGCATGTGCGGGATGGTTTCAGAGGACATTCTCAGGGTCCGCTAGGAACATCAAGGACACAGAACTTCCTGCGTTGTGTCAGGTGCTGAACACAAGAGGTGTCTAACAGTATAATGTGTCTCTGAAGCCAAGGTTCAACCGCAGGCCCTGGCTCAGCCGCCTTCAGCTTACTACAAGGCGCCTGTGTTGTTACTGTTGGTGGGAATTGTGGCCCTCTCCTACATGGCTGGCACACTTACCTTTTTACGGGTTACCATAAGCAGCTGTCAATATATATGTTGGCTTTCCTGTAGGCACTCAAGACTGAAATGGTTTCACTTCCTCTCTTGCTCAGGGGGAGAAAAGTTTGCTTTTAAAGTAACCTATGTTTAAGGACAACTGATTTTGTACTGTAAATATACCTTTAGACGGGTACTTGCATAAATAATTTGGGGGAATGCTTGCTTTTGGAGCTCAGGTTTCAGATGGGCAGGAGCATGTAAAACTCTGCCCATCACAAGGACATCTTGGTTTATTGAGGTTTCTCATCTATATAGAAAGAGGCCACATCAGAGTCCCTCAAACATTTCTTTTCTTTCCTTTTTCTACAACTAAGTCTCTGTTTATACTGTATACATTGTATGTACTTATTTACATAAATGTTCTCTTTTAACCTGAGATCTACCCAATTATTTGTTCCAATAAGCCTGAAATACATGGTCTTTATCTTTCTACAGGAATTTACAATCTGTACTTGAGTAGTAACTGAAGTGTAATTTAGTGTCTTCATGTATATGAATCAAATGATAATCTTGAATCAAGAGAGAAAGATTAATGCATTCTTTAATTTTTCTGTTATAAGCATATTATGCACATGTTTCTATTATATGCTGGGACATGACATTGTATATGTACTTTTTTCTTTGTAATCATAAATATAATAATGTAGTTATATTAACCTTAAGGTAACTAATCTTATAGATTGACATTCTAAAATTTTTATGTGATGTATGTTGACTGACCTATGGCTCACAATGTTCTTGAATTTGGAACCACTTTCTAGGACAGGACCATATTCCTAAAGTTTAATTGCATGGTTAATAAAAGAAAAGTGTTTATTCTTAGTTGTGTGTGTATTACTTAAGTATTTCAGACATGGAGTCGAAAGACTGAGTTGCCTGTATGGAAATCAATGATTATTTTGAAGATGATAATGTTAAATTAGTAAGACTGAATTTAAATGTAATAAAATTATTGTAGACTCTTGGAAAAACAACCTTTCTAATCAAATTGCTTATTCACCTTGTTTAACAGGGAAAGGTGGCATTTAAAGGATTTAGTTACTGTCAGGAGACAAAGGATACCCAATTAGAATAGTTGCTTTTCACGTTGCAGAGACTGACATGTCCATCTCTATATTGTTTTGAATCCTTATTCCACTTCAAAAAACACAATCTAAGATTCTGAGCATCGTGAGAGAGGCCTCACAGGTCCCGTGATACTGAAGGTGGGGGAGGAGAAGAGGGCAGGGGTGGGAAGTCAACAGAGCAAAGAGTGGACTCTACATCCTAGGCCTTCCAAACATTGGTGTAGCTTTCTATCTGTACTTTAAAAGGATATTTTAGATGTGTATGAATCACCTCTATGAATCCTTGGTTTAAGCAAATTTTCAATTAAAATACCCAGATTGGCCCTAATTTTCTCAGTCAGAGTGCTCTTTTCTGTGTTGTACTATTTTATTCCCTATTTTTATCCCACAAATGAGATTTTATATAGAAATCTGAATTTCAGGAGAAAAGGAATGTGATAAAAAATTGGTAAGTATTTTTAAATCTAGTTTGTCTAATTGGACTTCACATTTTTTAATCAAGTGGTTCAAAAATAAGAGGAAGTTATGGGACCTCTGCCTATTTGAACTTAAGACTTTTAAAACTGTTTCCTTGGTAATGACCATAGAGAAATAACATGGATACCAGCTTTCCTCTCTGTATCTTTCATTGTTACCTAATTCACTTGAAGTTGTTTATTTCATGCACAGACAGAAGCAGAGACTGATAGCAATAGTTTAAAATTCTCTCTTATCCATTTGAAATTTCTTGTTAGGATTCCTACCTGGTTTTCATCCTTGTATGAAAACAACAAAAAAAAGAATCATATACAAACAGAGCATGAAACAATGCCTTCTGCCTCCTGGCTGCATTTAATACTCTTCCATACACCCACGTTAATAATTCACACTGCTGAAGCCCAGCACGTCTTTATTAGATTTGATGTCCTCTATTAATGTGATTGCACACATCCAGGGTAAAGCCACAGTGCTGGGAATCATGGAGAGACTAGTGCTGTCCTTTAGGGCCATGTGTTAAAAGTGTTCCTCTACACAAGTTTACCCATTCAAAAACAGGTCTCAGTAAAGTCAAATTATATTAGGTAGCATTTACTATAAGTGGGTATAACTACAGAATCCCAACCAAATTGCAGAGCCCATGACTTTGTCCTGCATAAACAACTCTTTCTGGAGGTGGCTGGAAACAAACTGACCCTTCTCTTTAATGTTTCTTGTCATTCCTTCTCTGCTGGTTCTGAACAAGGAAATCTATACGACATATTCTAAAGGAAGAGTGTACATGTGGGATGACTTGGCCTGTTACCTACAGGTCAGGTAAGAAGAAATCTGATGTTTTATTTAAAAATAAATGTTTTATTTAATTTTATTTAAATAAATATATATTTAAAAAAAGCTTGACAAGAACCAGGAAGTCAAGAGCAATACCCAAATAAAAGCTCAGAGATTTCTAAGCCTCTAATTTATATTTTTTGATAGATTCTGTAATACATTATCATTAAATCTGATCTTGGGAACTGGGTAGTGGGAGAAATAGGAAAAGTCTCAATAAATATTTGAAACTATGTTTATCCATGTCAAAATCTTTATGCACAGAATTATCTGAGTTTCTCATAAGGAAATATGTCCTCCAAAATTGAGAAATGATATAGAATTCATTGTGACAGTTTTCAAGATTACCTTTCATGGGTTTTCAACAAATTATTAGGCCTTAAAACAGCTGGTGTTACTAAATCTTATGAGAGACTTGCTTTCAGAAAATTTTATGAGCAGCACACAATTCTAAAAATTGTTAAGACAAAGTACAGTTACTGTAATTAGGATGAATTCACATGAAATCATGAAATTTTATTCTAGAAGGTAGAAGAAAAAATAAAAGTATAGAATATCTGTGCAAAATTATATTCCAGAAGAAATGACAAAATGTGAAAGCCAAACCAAATTGAATAAAAAAAGTTTTATCTGGGAAATAAGATGATCAATTATAGAACTAGGAAGAGCAATTTACTTAAAGTTTAAAATGTATATATATATATATATATATATATATATATATGTATGTATATATATATGTGTGTGTGTGTGTTTGTGTGTGTATTACAATATAAAATATATAAGTATATATAAATGAAAATATATCATATATGATATACATGTACTCATATATATGTATCCATTTTTTACTTGAGAATAAATAAAGGAGCATGGAGAAATAAAACATGTAGAAAAGGCTATGTTTATAAATACTAGCTATTACCTTGATTTCAGTAAGTAGTCCAGTTTAGAGGGATATAAGTAGCTTGTTTATCTGCATTAATATAGTTGGTTCTCACTCTTTTCCAGATTGTGATATTCAAACTCTGACTTTCATACACTGGTACTGTTGAATAACCCAGGGCTGGAAAAGAAATGCCAGTTCTCACATATCTCCTGTGCTTGAAAAGGCTAGAAAGTTAAGAGAACAAAGTCAGTATGTGGTTAGCTTTAAATCGTACTTAAGTTCTGGAGAGAAAATTGGAATAAGGTTGTGAATTTAGGTTTTGGTGTTATATGCCCTTATGAGGAAATAAGTAGTGGCAATTATATTACTTTCTACTGTAAATAAAGATATTGTGTTAAGCAGGATAATTAATTCTGGCCATAAAGCAGATCATGCCTTAATCACTAAATGTTTACAATCTTTTTATTGTGGAGTGACAACTACTAATTATTGGGAACTTACTGTTTGCCAAGTACCTGCTATGTACTTTATATGTATTAACTTATTTAGGGTTTATAACAATAATTTCCATTTTATGGGAAGAGAAGTAAAGATTGGAAGTGGAAGTCAACTCCTCAGCTAGTGATGTATAGAAAAAAGAACTGAGCCTGGATGGTATCTCTAATAGTCAAATCTTCTATAACCTCTGCTCCACTATAGTTTTTGAAATATATAAAAATTGAGATCCCATCACATATCTGTGACATTACAGAATTTCCCAGCAAATGGGAAAATGCCAAAATTTAACAGGATGATATTTTCCTATGTCCTGCATTCATTTAATGATTCCTTTACTCAACCCCAAATCACTTTTTATCTACTACCCTCTTTCCCTGAAAATAAGATGTAAGTTGGAAAATAATCAGCCTTGAAAACTGGAGAAGGAAACTGCCAGCCCCAATCAGCCTGCCCTTTCCTTACCCATCATCACTGTTACTTTGCTAAGGGGCTACACTTCAGAAACTCTGGAATTCTTTAAAAAACAACAACAACAACAAAAAGAAACATTCTTTTTGGACAGAGAAAATGAACAGAGTGAATGCTCTCCTCATGACTAAGGCTGAGCCTAAGGTGGGATGTATTCACCAGAGGACTGGAAAATTGTTAAGACAATCTACTCCATTGGACTGCTCTTCTCTCCTGAGAAGGTCTCAGGGGTAGAAGGTGTAAAGCAGTTTCTCAGAGTGGGTGAGGCTTGAGCTGATTATGTGGATGAGATGTGATGGGCAGTATGTTAGTGTACTTTCCCCTCACTGAGACGCAAATGTCCACAAGTCAGAGGAGGAATCACTCAGTGTACTCGCAGTTTCAGTCCAGGAGTGAAGGTGCCAGGGCAGAGACATCACGGCGAAGAGTTTGGAGAGTCAAAGCTGCCTGGTCCTAGTAACAGGGAAGCAAGCTTGAGATGAGAGCAACAGGACGAGAGCTGGAGAGCAACGGGCTAGGGGCCTTTGGAGTCCCCAAGGCTGCACCCTTGTGACCCACATGCACTGAGGATGCCCTTTATTGATCTTAGGCCAACGATATTACAAATCAGGATTAATGATCAGAGGCAGAATTGTGAGAACAACAGCACAGACTTGCCTTAGATGTCACTTTTTAAGGATATTAAGTGGTGTTGGTCAGTCTAGAGAAAGGTAAAACTGTTAAACAGAGAAGAGCCTCACACTGTAGCCATAGGAGAATATAAAGGGAATCTACGCTGTCTAGTGAAAGTCAGTTAAGCAGTGTGATATTTCTTCAATAAATGATTGCACAGTGATAAAATATTTATATCATGGGAAAACAGATTCCTTTGACTTTTTTAACTGCTTAAGATCTTTCCTTAGCACTATGGGAAGATGCCAGTTTGGGGTCAAGTCGTATGTATCAGTCGCATTCCTGGAACTCGGACAAAAGACCTGTAATGAAGGAGAAGTTTGCTTTGCCTCAGTGCTTCGGTCTACAGTGGCCAAGGCTGAAAGTAGGGGTGGCACGTGGGAGGCCATGAGCGAAGAGCTGGTCACCCCATGGCACCCAGGAGGCAAAGCACTGGAGAAGGAGTGGGGACAAGGACCCCTCTCTGCCTCCGTTACCCAGGCTGCACCTTCTCACTCACCATGGGATGGATGGATCCAATAAGCGGCACAGCATCCTCATAATCAGTCACCCTCAAACATGTGAGACTCTGCAGGGACATTTCTGAGAGAAGCTGTAACATCCCGACCCTCACTTATTAGAGTTCAACATCAGAGAGGTTTACTTTACATCCATAAGCATCAATGTGCAATCCAAAGATATGGAAAATGATTAGAACTTCTCAATTTAATTCTAAGGCTTTGATAAAATTATTATTGAGATGAAATATGTGTCTCACATATAACTCAGAAAATGATCATGATTGTATTAATACATGCTATGATAAAACTAAGGTGAGTTTATAGTTTAAAAAATTCACCACATTCAAGGCCATGTTGCCATTCATCCTCCTTACTGTACCCCTCCTAGCTTTGGAGAGGTTTTTGGTGGTGTTGGGGATTGAACTCTGGCCCTGTGCTTGCAAGGTAGGCACGGTATTACTGAGCTAAATCTTGGGTAGCTTTGTATATATTTATCCCATTACTTTTACCCAGCTCTCTCAATCCCCTTTACATAGCTCTGCTTTTTTGTAGCAGTTCTCATCTTCTAACATTGTATTTTATTTATTTATTTATTTATTTATTTATTTATTTATTTATTTATTTGTGTTACCTGTCTCTCCACTAGAATGTAAATGTTCTAAGGACAGGAATTTTTTGTTTGTTTGAGTGTTTTATTACAGATAACTAGAAAAGTGTTAGTATTTAAAAGGTACTCAATAAATATGTGTTTAGCTAGTGAATACTATGGAATATTAGCTATAATAAAACCTCTCTCTCAGAAAAAATTTTCAAGGTTTATGTGTTTTAAAGAAAGGATCTCCATTCATCTATTCTGGCCCATGTTCTCTCCCATCAAAGTAGCTACTTCCAAAACTGAGAATTGAAGCACCTGCCATCTTTACAGCTGACTTAAATCCAATATGCTGACCTCAGACCTCAACGTCCTTCCTCTAAATTTGTTTCCAAACCCAGGTATTCTACCTCTGTGGTTGAGCTGTACTGAAGAGCAACTTGAAGTAGGAGCAAGTCCATGGGGCGGACGGGTGTTTCAGGGAGAGCGAATAGAGTGGAGAGGAAGCAGAACTGTGGGCGGCTCTCGCCAGCCTCCAGCATGGTCACTACTGATCTCTGCCTCTCAGGTTCTGTGTCTTTGCAGGCTTCCCACAACGCTGAATCAAGCTCATCTCATGTGACCAAGAGATGCAGCATTGGTGATGGTGAGATCTTACAGAGGTTAAGTTGTTAAAACTATCAATGCTTCCATCTTGTTTGTGCATTTGTTTGGTTTCCTCATTTTAGGGAAACAAGTCATCACGCTGGGTGAACCATGGGGCAGCCCGCAGGGAGAGGAGTGGACACCTCCTGCCAACAGCCAGAGCGTGGGCACAGGTGGATCCCCCAGGCTGGTCAAGGCTGAAGGGAACGAGTTCTGGCTTGCATTTTAACTGCAGCCTCTGAGGAGACCCTAACCATTCCACAGACGCTAATTCCTACAGATACACCCTAGCTGCTCCCAGACCTCTGGATCTCAGAAATTGTATGAGGTAATAAATGTTAATACGTTAGTGCTAGGTCATTTGTGATATAGCACAGATGTCTAGTACCACGCAGATCTTCTGCATCTTTTTATTTCAGTGATCATTTCTTTTCAGTGAAAGACAGACAAAAGGAATTTAGGGAAAGAGAAAGGGGGAGAGAGAGAGAGAGAGAAGAGAAGACAGAGATACAGACAGGAGAGGTTTACTAAACTTCTAGAGGTAGTTTTATCAGTTTTATTCATTTCATATATTGTACACTATAGCCTTCCATAGGTGAGGATTGTGCCTTACCTCTATTAAAATATGGGTAGGTTTTATGGTTCTAACAGAGTTTTAGTAAAGTGAGCTCTATAAATATCTTTGGAATTGGTGAATGAATGAAATTGTCAGTGTTACATTCAGTGAGATGTTTAGTCCCATTAAAAAGTGATGAGTGACTGATGAGGTTGAAATCTTCTTGACATGACACATGTAATGAGACAACAGTGAGAATGTTAAACAATGCAGGCAGATGTTTATAACTGCCTATTGCTAGTTATCTAACATATTGGAGCAATGGCTGAATTAGGCACATTTTAATCTCTGGGACAAAGTATCTGACATACAAAACTTGTGTTGGTTCCAAGGCAGAGAAAACACAGTAGAAGGGCCCAAAAGAGGAAAACTACTCAACTCATGGATGTCAGAAAAACAAGGAGAGGAGAGGAGCTGGGGACATGGATACTCGCTCTCAGGTCATATCCTCAGTGATCTATCTCCTTCAGTCAGGCCCCACCTCCTAACAGTGCATTGAGGTATGAACTCAGCAAAGGACTAATCCAGGGATGAGTATCGCATTCCCATGGTGGCTCTCCTTTTGAAAGCCCTACTTCTGAACACATGGGACTTTTGGAGGGCACATTAAGTCTAACTTGTAACAGGGCACATAGTCATAAATAATAGGAAATGTCAGTAAGCTGCCCAGGAGGTATTTTCTGACAGAGTTGCAGAGGAGAAAATTTCTCATGGTGTCAGAGACCAGCGGACTCGGGGAACTGTCCAAGGTGAAATTAACAAATTTGCATGACTTCGACCTCAGATTACTTTTCTCCCCTTCTCTCCTGCCCCCCAATCATTGGAGAGGAAAAGGAGAAGCAGGAGAAGCAGTGACTTGAGATAACGTTGATCTCAGAAGGCATCAGGGATCTCAGTGCAAGAAAGAAAATGCTCCATATAGAAAATAATGAAAAGAAAATTAAAATATTGGACTGGAGAAAGCTGTAGGTGACAAAAGCAATACATTTAAAAAATTTTTTTAATCTTGATTGGTACATTACATATACACATCATGATTGCACTTTATAATGGGGATTTGTACCAGTATAAGACACAACTTAATTCTCATTTTTCCCATAGCCCTACCCATTCTACCGCCCCCCCCCATATACATAAAATTTGTTTCCTTACTTTTTGTAGTAATACATTTTTTGATTTTGATGTGCTTCATACCAACCTCAAGAGTTTGCTGATAATTTAGGATTCCACACAACACCAGTTAATTAGACATATATTTAACACTGGCAAAAATTTCACGTGGGACTTAAATATGAAGAAAAAACTTGAAGTATGAGTCTAAGAACACAGAAGAAATCTGGATCAAGTAGGAGAATAGCAGCAGGGCTTCTACTTGACAGAGTCCACTGATTATTTCAGTAGATGGTTTGTTGATTGGGGATTTTGCCTTGATTTTATTGTTAAACTTTCTTGAATCCTAAGTATTTTTCTAGCATCTATCAACCAGTTTAAGTTGTTCTAGAAGATGAAATACGAGACAAGATGAAGTGAGAGGAGTTCAAATTATACACTAAACTGCCCCTCACCTCAGCCACACTCCAGGGTCAAATGGCACCATGTCTGACAGACCATTTTGGTGGAAATAAGGTCTCCTGCCTCAGAGCACTATTCTCATAAGATGGGGAAAAACTCCTTTCACAGCTGAGTCTTCTGAATGACCCAGTCCCCTGTAATGCCTCTTCAGTATTTCCATCCCTGAAAATTTCAATTGTAACCATATCAAGATCCTAGAATCAATTTAATACAAGTTTTCTTAGATATTTCTTCTCTCTGCCCCTAGGTATTGAAGTGCGAAACAATTAAAGATAGTGGGTTTTTTTTTTTTTTTTTCTCTCTTGCAAAGCTGGGACTCGATATGCTTGTGTTTATCCAAACAGGCCATGGGCTGTTTCTCAGGAGATGAGATCAGAGGACCAGGATTCACCCGAATCCTTCAGATAATCTTGCACTGAGGTCCAGGAGCACAGAGACGCTCTGGTACTTTTAAAACTTTGGTTGTAGCTTGTTAGGGTGTTCTTCATACCAGCCTAGGCCAAGACACTTTGCTACTAACTCTCACAAGTTAGCATTTTTTTTTATTTATCAAAGTTATTCATTTTGCTTTCAGAGCTCTCAGTAGAAGCAGATATGACAAGGAAATCCCGGTGATTTTCACATCTCTGTGAAATATAGAAAAAGTAAGAGCATAATGGACACAAAAATACTGCATTGTTAACATGGAAAAGCTAAACATAAATTGGAAAGAAAATGTTGAGGAAGGCCTGCAATGCACACATTTATGTAAAAGTGCATGGTCATATTAGTTCTTATAATTTAAAAACCATAGAACATCTTGGAACTTGGTAAGATAGAAAATAGAAAATAGTTTTGATAATTTTGATAAATGTACATTTAGTTCTCTTAATGCAGAGCCTGAAGTTTTAGGGATTCACTAATGGGCCTGTGATTTCTCTCCAACAATCAGTGCAATCTCTCTGGTTAGATTTATGATTTAGACATGATATCACAGCCTTTAGAGGATGTAGAGGTGCCAATGTGTCCAGAATGATAAATCAAGTTGGGCAATGTGTTCTTTTATCTGTTTTAATGGAATGTTTCCTATTTCTCAAACAAGTCTGTATTGGGAGAGAGGTAGCAGTGTCCATACCATGTCTGAACTTGCCAGACATGATGATTCAGGCTGTGCGGTTAAAGTCAAAACTCCTGCCAGGCTGATACTGGCTATACCTATAAGTGTCTTCATGATGTCCTTGTGACTTGTCTCATTCTTGCTCATTAAATTATTCATGGGGCCTGTGAGTGACTATTTTGGTTCTGGGGTTGTGTTACAGTTGGATGTAAAATATCCTACAAAAGTGTTATGTGTTCATGTTGGGACATTCAGGAAGTGATGACACAGGAGATAAATCTATTGATGTGGCTAAAGTCTGAGAGCTTTACTAGAAGGTGATGGAAACCAAGGTACTCACATTGAGCTAAAAGGTGTCCGGGTTGGTGTATGGTCTTGAGATCTATTCTGGTCATTGGCTCTCCCTTTCTGGCTTTCTCTCCTTCTCTGCTTCCTGACTGCTAGGAGGTGAGCAACTTTCCTCTAAGACTATACCTTCAATTCAGCCAACCATGAGCTGAAGCCACTTTGACTGTGAGGCGAAATGAACATCTCTACCTAGAAATTGTTTCTCACAGGTGTTGATGGTTATTGTGACATAAAACTAATCAGCACAGGTGGTCATGGGTAGTTTTCCTGGGTTCTGAGCTAAGTATCCAGAAAAATCTATTCTCATCCCTGAAAAACTTTGTTAGGAATTTGAATTTTGAGTTATCTTGATAGTAAATCATTCTAGTGGAAAAGACATTTACCATCCAAGTCCTTAAACATGCCCTCTGCACTGTGTTTAAGTGTGCCTTCCCTCCCCTTGAAGATTTCTCTATATTTTACATTCTAGTCTCTTATGAATTTTATTGAAGAAATCAGACATCTTGACTTTACTCATCTTTAAACTGCCAGAAGAAAATAAATCTAGTTTAGGGACCTATGATCTTGAGGAACTAATCTTGTCTTGCTTTAAAAGAAAAGATAGATAATTCTAATTTTTCCCATTCCCTTGCCCTCCAGCCTCTCACCTATACTGATACAAATTCTCATGTTGACTGTGATCATGATGTGTGTGTGTGTGTGTGTGTGTGTGTGTGTGTATAAAATGTGCCAGTATAATCAATTTTAAAAAGAACAAAAATAAAATAAAGATAGATAATAGGAAATATGGAGATCTTTTGCAAATTGGAAGAAGACTAAGATATGGAAGGAGGGGTACAGGGGAGCGGAGGGCAATGAACATAATTTGTCACGAGGAGTTGGCATATGAACATTATGTACTACAGAGTACTCCCCATTCTATACTACAAACATATACAATACTAATAAAATACATCTTGAACTTCTTTGATCTTAATAAGCTAGTGGACCTTTTCTCTTCCTGCTTGAGAAGCAAGAAAGCTCTGTACATTGCCTCTCTCTTTATCTTTACCAAAGAGACAATATTTTTGTTCAGTAAAATTTGGGAAACAAATGTTTATAAAAATAATTTCACAGTGAAAAGACAGGGTTTTATAATTCACAGAACCACATTTACCAACGGTTGGTCAATATTCTCCCTCAAACTCTCTTCTGTCTTTTTTTGTTTGAGAAATCAAACCATAAACCTCACCTTGGGGCTGTAGAGATACTGTCTAGAACATTCTAAAGAGATGCATCCCTGTGTCAGGTAACTTGACTGTTTTCTATCAGTGTCATGAGTCTATATGAAAGATTTTAAATTGTGGTCTGTGGAATTTCAAAATAGTTGCAAAATCTCTAACAGGTTCTGCTATAGAGAAGCAGTTATGTGTGCTCTGTTTGGCTACAGCTTTCATCTGTACATCTATGCTGACATGAGTTTCCTTTCTTCAATCAGAGTACTTATTCTTTTCATAGTGGACTTTTATTAGCACTTATCAGACAAAAGTTCCCTGGGCCAAATACAAATTTATAGGATTCCTGAGTATATTAAATCATATGAAAACATTATATCTATTGAATTTAATTCCATTAGAATCTGTTGAGTAGAAGGGAAATACATGAGATGCATGTATCATATAACCACACTTGCACTGCTTTTCATTTGTGCCTTACACACCAGCGTTTGCAAAAGATCTCAGAACTACATGTCTTTGTGTGCTAAATCCCTACTACTCCGTGACTATAAGAAAACAGTCTTTCCAAGTATCTGGCAATGACATGGATTTAAAAATATTTTGCATATATTTATTAGAGCACTTCTTCCTTTTATCATTTTATTTAAAAATATGATGTTTTTTCTTCATTAAAAAAATTTCTCCCTTGGCTGATAAGTAGCATCTTAAAATAAAAACTATGGGAATTTATAATAAAATTACTGTTCCTTTCCCTCATTTCCACATATTCAATAAAATTAGAGAAATGTTGGTGATTGCAATAATCTGATTGGGAATTTAAATGCAAAGAAAATCAGAAAATTCTAAGTTGTAGTTCCCACAGCAACTATAAAAAGACACTCAACATGACTGCATATTTATATTAAGATATAAAACTTAACAACTTCTCCAGTTATACAAATGCTATATAAAAACAAAGGGGTGGAATTATGGTTGCTATGGGAATCACAACTCTGAACCCACTGACTTTTGGAAGTTTAAATATACTGACACAGAATTTCACACTGAATATTACATAGGTGGAGGAACATGCACGGGATTAGAGACAAACATGTGGCCAATGACATGAGACGAAATAATGAACGAAATGTCACTCTGGTGCCTAAATGTCTCCTATTTATGGATCAGCCCCTCGCACTGTGAGAGTACATTGCTTCTGAAAACACAGCAAAATATCCCCAGGCGACGCTCAACGGAATGGTAGTGTATGTGGTTGTCTTTCTTCTTCAGTTTAGTAGTTTAACAGCTCCTGTGTATGACAGAGGGAGTAGAGATATTGGCAAACGTGAATCCATCATAAATTCTTAGCAATTAACCAGTCAAAATCTTCCATTCTTTTCCTAAATTAAGGTAACAATTGTTATGTTATAGAGTCTTTATGAGAGCTGATTTAAGTGAAATTAGGTCTACAAAATTCCTAGCTGAGATACACAACTAACATATAGATTTTTAACTCTCAGAGCTCAACTGTTTTTATTAGACTGTGTCTGCTACATCAGAGATCTATTTTAATAACTGCTAACTACTAAAAGAAATTTGTAACAACAAAAAGATAATGATCATCTTTGACCATTTAGAAATAATATTCTAGTCTGGTGACTAAATAACATTCTCATTAAGTTTATAATTTATAACACTCTTCAAAGTGCATAATTATTTAAAAACATTCACAAATAAGAATTTACTATTTTACTTGGGTTATACATAGTTCTTACTCTTTTTTATAGTAAGCAGTGGGTACAGAATATCAGGGAAATAGATGACAAATTCAACCATGTAGTTCCTCTATATCTTTTTTATCCAAAACAACATTAAACAACAATTACTACACAATTTTAGCCCTTTGCTAGGGTGAATTCTTTATTTTTTTCCTCTCTTAAAAATCTGAGAAATCTTGAGATATTTTTTTCTTGAGATGCATTTCAGTCCTTTTAACTCAAGGATACTGCCTCAGAGGGAAAGGATGATTTGATTGTTCATTATTATAATCTCCTCACTGTAAAAATGTTTGCAGCACCATGACACAATCAGGTCTTCAGTAATACATCTGAGGTAGGTCCAGTGGACGCTCACTGTTCTTCAGTTATTATCGAGGCTACAGTATTTGGGGCAGAGCTTGCCAATGGAATTTTTAAATCCTTTACAACTTTAATTTGTCGTGATGTCCATAACATCTTCTAAAAAGATTAGTGTTACTTACTTAATATTATAGTTCATTGGTTTAAGTTTTTTTTCCCTGAAATTTGATCACATTAGAAAAGTTCAGGCCCTGTAAAGTGAAATTTAATGAGATGTATCCTAGAATCTCTACAACACATATAACCTCTGAAGAAACTAATTTTTGGAAACTACTAATACACCATAAATCAAAGTTTCCCAGACTTGGACAGCAAGCCAGTATATGCAGTACACATTTCACATTAAAATCCTAAATACATAAACACACCCCATACTTGCATGCAACTACAACACTTCACCCTCATCACATATGATGCACTCTGATCTATTGTATTGTATTCCCTTCTGCTCCAGTGCATTCCATTTGACTTTTATAAAAATTCTAGGAGCAATCCACTAAGTTGATTACAAAACCTATACCAGGCTTTCTCATAGTCTGCATAAAACACAGCACATTATCAAAAAGTACCATCAACAGAGCAGAATACTGAGTTATATGAATGATACCTGGTATGTATTAGTCAGTATTCCCAGCACAGAACAAAGTACCTGACACAAAGTAAAGGAGAAGAGGTTTATTTAGCTCAGTCCATGCTTAGCTGGCTCCAGGACAGAAGTAACACACAGAGGAAAGCTGCTTATCACAAAGAGTGAGGCAGTTTAGGTAGAGGAGGGAAGAAAGGACAAGACTGCACCTCTCTGGGTCATGCCTCCCAGCACCCACGTCACATGCGAGGCCCTACTTCCTAACAGCACCTTCAACCATGGAGTCATCAACTGATGAACCCACCAATGAAGATCACTCCTGGGATCCAGTTACTTTTGAAAATTTATACTTGAAACGTAAAACTTTTGGGAAACATTCCAGATCTAAATCATAACAATATCTATCTAGCAATTTAACATAGTGTCTCGCTGGAAGATGTATAATATTGAGTGAGTCTTCTTCATGTCTCAGTTTATCTTTCACCTGAAAAATAGAGAATACATTAATCCCCTCCAAGAAACTACTAATTGTGCATATGTAAAATTTTTTTTGGACAGTGCCTAGCACACAGTAAATGGTACACAGAGTAGTTAGCTATTCCAATTAGCAGCAGCCATGGAATGCTCACAGTGTGTCTAGTGCTTGCTGTCATAGAAGTTAAGATGAAAGTGAATAACAGGAGGTGACAGTATAGTGTAGAGTAGACATAGGAAAGTGAATCATTCTAAGATATGCCATGAGTTTTCCTGCCTGTAGATATCTGATTAAGGTACATGGTGACACCAATCTTCCCAAGAGACACACAATACTCTCAGGCTGTTTTGGAGGATCCCCTCGGCTCAGTATTCTGGAGCCTTAAAGGAGGAGTACTCAGGAGATCACAAATGTACTGGGTCTTCCCTTGTATTTCTCCAGCCCTGTCCCCACACCCCACAGTCTCTTACATCAGCTCTCCTTTCTTCTGTGAACATTGCCTTGCTCTGTATCACTTCACTCTCAACAGTTTCTGTTTGTTCCTGTGGCTCCAATGGTCAGTTCAGCCGGAACAGCCTCCCACTGGTCTCTGCAATTCACCTGTGACGTCTTTCTAAAGTGACCCTTTTTTGTCTGACAAAGGACACATGAGAGGGTGACAGGGACGTTGAATTACTTCAGAATTTTGAATCTAACATTTCTGAATTTGTGCTCATGTTTTTTCTTCCCAAGATGTTGATGTGCCTTTGACTTTTCTAGGCCGATTCTCAGCTTCTATTGCTGGTCCAGCCCTCGATGCCACATTCGGGACTCCCTTAGGATGCTCTCTTCCCCATAGACTCAGCAGCACTCCCAGTTTGATGCTGAATGGCTCCTTCAAAGCTGTAAGTCACAAATTTACATGGATCCCAAGCATGATATGGTGTAACTTGCCCAAAGCAGCGCTAGAACCAGTGCTGCATTGGCGAATGATCAACAACTAAAAGTCAGGAAGAAAGGGAGCCTTGGTTTATAATATTCACAGATTTTCCATGGGTTGAATATAGCATGGCAATTTCAGGCATGGATACATGTGTTTGGTTGAGAAGAGCCGCCTATGCTCAGCTCTCCCGAACTAACCTGATCCAGCTCAGAACTGCACACATCCTATGCAAAACCATAAATTCTAGTAGGTGTTTGGGTGACTAAGCTGTTGTAATGGTCTACGCAAAAGCAGATTCAGGTCTCGCCTGGACACCATCATGGGTCCACACTCACACACACTCTCACATTGACATACACACGAGTGGTAACTCAAGAAAATGAATAAGGACTAAATGGTGTACAAAATATTTTACCTGCTGTGATATAGTAATACACAGTCTTATATATATGATGAACAATTATTTTCCATATGTCTCCTCGTTGAATTTCCTTTTGTTTATATAGCTTTTCAAAAAAACATATAATTCATATATTATTCACTTCTCCCATTTAGAGTGAGAAAGGTAGTGGATTTTTCTATCTTTAAGGAGTTATGTCACTCACTGCAGTCAAAGTATATGACTTTTAAATTTTAGATCTTACATTTAGGTCTATGATTCATTTTGTGTTTCCAAATTTTGTGTTTTATGAAAAGAAGGGTATATTTTCTTAAAATTATAGACTATAAAATGAAAATTCTAGTGTAATCTAACAGAAAATGAAATATAATCCTTACTGTATATGCACATTAACTATTGCTTTTTTATTTAAAATTCACAAAGGATATCAGTCATTATTGAGTTCCTCTGGTTATTATATTTTTTTTTTCTTGGAGTATATACCTATCAAAATTCTGCTGTCATAATGCTATAGTTTCACTAGCAGCTTTTACTTGCTTAACACACGCAGAATTGAAAAAGTATTTTTACTTTTTTGAGGCGTAATTAAATTTCTAACAATGTTCTGGATCAAACAGTTTACACTGAATTAGTAGTCTGATTTTTTGGCTGCAATTATATGTGTAAACAATTTCCTCTTCTCCCCAAAGGTTGTAAATATCTTTATAAAAATAGGAGAGTGGAAGGGGAGAAGACACCCCCCCAACTTCACAAAAAAAAGAAAAAAACAGAAATCTATTGAAGTTAAAATTAAAAGGAGGTGTTTGATATGATAAATAATGATAAGATAATGGGTTTCTGTGGGATATGGAAATAGAATCCACAATGAAAATGAAGACCTCAGCTAAGAGATGGTAGATGGAGGGGATACAGACATCAAGATTTACTAACCTCCTCTACTTTCTCTCAGCGTTTATGAGCATTCTGGAAGAGAACCCATGAGTGTTCTTGTGGTCATGGGTTTCTCCATGGAGAAAATCATGCGTGTGAGAGCTGCAAAGTGCTCCTGTGTGTCCTAAATTTTAGACTAACGGCATTTCTATAGGTTTTATTTCTCAATAGATTTGTGAGAATCTTCTAGCCCAGGTGAGGATGGGCTGCTCTCAGAAGAGAAACCTGCCTTCTATTTAAAACTTAGCCGCAGCTGCTAGGCAGGGGCCTTTGAAAGGGGCTGTGCTGGGCATAGCAGGTCACTCATTCCATAGGGAAGGTGGTTCACCACAAGGCTAGATCTCACAAATTGATTAAACATCTACAGCTTTGCTGCGTTGTGAGTTATTAAGGGGCAGTGGCACAGAGACCTTTGTCATTGCTAATGAGGGTTCCAACCTGACTGATTTGACCTAATCATAGGGAGATAATAATAGATCTATCTCTCCAATTGTGGGGTAACTTTGATGATTGCTCAGTAGCATGCAGGCTAAAGCAGAGCCCAGCACGGATTTTATCGTTTGTTTAATCTATTTTAGACCAAATTGTGTCAAAGAGAATACAGAAGACATTAAGCTATTTAGAGTTACCAAGCTATAAATATTTGCCAAATATGATTTTATAGTTTCAAGCTCTTTTCTTTTTATTGTCTAAGATTATTTTTGAAATTTTTTCTTATATATAAAATGTAGCTCAATACAATGATTTAAAAAACAGGTTGGAACCCATTGATTTATTAAATTTTTAGCTTGGAATATTCTATAATTGATTTAGAATCTACCTTTAGGATAGATAATAAAATCTTTACAGGGGGAAAGACATAGTTTTTATAACTTAGAAAAATGAGTTAATTTACCACATTGATTTTGTCCTTACCTCAGTGAAATCAATTTCCCACCTCATTATTTATCGTTTAGGAAATTTATGCTTTTACTCTACTTGTCTGAGTTAGTTTTGATTGGGAGAGGTAAGACTTAGTATATGTTTTTCTCGATAATTTAGCATGGCAGATTAATCTACAGAGTCCTCCACAACTTAGCAATCCTCATAAAAAAGTTGTACATGTTAATCTACTTTACTTTACTAGCACAGCACATATGTAATATGCTAGTGGCATGAAATCTTACTGTGACTTTTAAAGGGTAACCATTTACTAAAATATGATGTTCATAACATAACTATAGAACCCATTAAATAAAAACTTTACAATGAAGCAAACATAATAGTGAAATAATCTACAGTTCAAAAAATGAGATGATTTTAAGAATCTAAAAGTCATTCTTATAAATTTCTGTATCTTCTTCCAAGAACATTATTATCTCAATTTCTTTTATTTATTTATTTTTTTGAGACAGGGTCTGGCTTTGTAGTTCAGGCTGGCCCTGAGCTAGGCCTCAAACTCACATCACAGCAATTCTCCTGCCTCTGCCTCCCGAGTTTTGGGATTACAAGCATGAGCCACCATGCCCAGCACCATGGTAGGTGGTGCCGATTGCTGCTGGGCGTGAATTTCCATGCCCAGTATTGTATGTGGTTACCGGGAGATTGAACCCAAGGCCCTTGCACTTGCAAGACAGGTGCTGGAACCACTGAGCTAACTCCCCAGCCAATTTCAACTTCTATACTTATAGTTTTTCTGTTTTTGAGCTTTATGCAAATGGTTTACACAATAGCATGTATTTCTTGTATCAGATTTATTTTAATCATGTGCATTTATGAAATTAATTTATGGTTTGTGCAAGGATGTTAATTCCTTTTTGATTCAATGGGGTTTGAGTGGGGGTTTACTGTGTAACATTTTATTGGATGAATATGTTATGTCATTTAACAGTTTCCAGTTTTGAATTTTTTTGGTACATAAAACCAAACAAACATTTGTTGGAGTGCACAGGCAGGAGTAAGATCGTTAGGCCACAGTGTGTGATATTTCAACCTTACCACACAGTACTAATGTTTTGTGTCTAGAAGTGTAGCACCAATGTAACCATTTTACAGTAGTGATTTTCTGATCAACTAAATATATAACATAAGTGGCTTGAAATCCAAATGTCCTTAACTGTCCATTAGGCTTAAAAAGTTATCCACAGAATAATTTTCTAGAAGAAAAAATATTTGTAGGTTAAATAAGTACTAAAATTTTGTACTATGCGGCACTTTCTGGTGCCAATAAAAATGTGAGTAATGAAATGAATTTATAATTATTTTTCTTTAATACTGAAAGTCATTTGAAGCTTAATAGGACTGAGGATCTACAGGTTTCTTTATCTTTTTAATATTTTTAGGCATCAGATCCCATAGTTGAAAGGTGATTAGTAATAACCATAACTTCATCAGGCTTTAACATAAATGAAAGATTGGATAAGAAAACAGAAAATGATGCTGAGTCAAAGCAGTATTTATCAGTCACATCTGAAGTTAGGTATTTAATATAGTTTTCAGACCTGATTCATTGTCTTGAAAAATCAGTTAAAGTTTGCCACGATGAGGGTAAAAGGTAAAGCAAAACTTGGTTTTGATCATTTATACTCAAATGGATATACCTTGAGGACATCCTCATAAGTGAAATAAATAGGTCACAGATGTGTAAATATCATATCTTTTTTCTGGTGTGAGAAAATGAAGATGTAAATGAGTTGTAAATGATATTGTAAAATAGAAAATATTTAAAAGGAAAGAGGGTGTAGGGGTAAAAATGAGAGGGAAAGAATGTGACAGTAATAAAGAAAAAATGAAACAAAGCTTATATATATAAGGGATGGGGGGTTGCAGCGCAGGGGGTAGGGGAAAAACGAGAATCAAGTCATGTCATATTCTGGTACAAACTCTCAATGTTGAATGTGATGATGATGATATGTATTCATAATGTACCAGTAAAGATTTGAATTAAAAAAAAATCTTGGTTTGAGTGGGAATTTATTGCATGGGGCAGTAGTAAAGCCATGGCAATAAATCCTCTCTCTAGCCCTCTGTCCCTTTCAGGACTATATTATGAGTTTTGTGGACTTCTTCTTCCATTTGAAATTTAATAAATAAGTGAAAAGTGTATAGTATGAAAGAATCAATATGAAGGTGAAGACACTGATGTTATATGGTGAAATATTTTTTTAAGACTAAGTCATTTTTTGCACCGTGAAAAGAAATCACTAAGTGTAGGTGGACATCTAAATTCGTGTCTTTTTTGCGTGTTCAACTCCAAGTCTTATCATAGATTTCTTAAGTGAGAAGTTCATCTTTGCAAACACAATTCTATTTGTAAGTAAAGCAGGAAGCTAGGTTTTATAGTGCACACTGAAGGAAAAAAAAAGAAAAACAAAAAGCTCCCTTAACATGCAATATATAGAATGGGGAAGATGGTGTCTGGGAGAATAGGTGGACAACAGAAAGTGTGTTTTAGAGAAATCCACAAAAACATTCCCTTGGGCACAGAAAGTGAATTCAGAAAAGGCGGTGAGACCAACGGAGAGCACAGAATGACTTTTCTGTGGCCACACGCGTGTTCTACTCTCTGTCATATATGTATTCTTTTGAGCCTCCATGCTATTTGTTAATTATTTTTTACTTGAGTTTTAAAAATACTTCAGTTTTAAAAATAATCAGGAACACTGAACTCTCAGAGTCCTTTTGTTTTAGTTAAGCCATTCTTATTATCTTTAATCTCAAAATAGTAATTATAATGGGTCATGGAGACAGATACATTTTTTCTTAATATTTATAAAGTGAATTCAAGCTACTATTCCTGAAAGAACTCCCCAAAATCGCCGAGAGGAAAGTACATGACATGTTAATCTCAATTTTAAGTGAATCTACTTTGTGTAGTCCTGGATCGTATTTCTATATAAAGCTTTTGATATTTAATTTTTGATATAATTATTTTGGGGGTTAGCAAGATTTCTGATCAATGCCACTTCATTAAAATAAATGATCTGTTGAACAAGGCGGCTTAACATTCATATTCTGTGCTAATTAACAGATTCTTCTAATTGTTAGAATGCTCCTGATGTCTTTCTAATTCTTTCAACTCATTACTTTTTTAGGGAAGCTACAGTTCTTAAAGGAGTAGTAACAGATACTATGAAGCTTCCTTTCTGTATATACACACTGCCTCAAAATACATTAATTTGTGAAAGCAGGCCAATAATTTAAAATCTGTTAATTGATGTGCTTTCCTTCCAAAACCAAGTGAAATATCTTTCCTATTTTCCATTTCTACTTTCCCATCTGGGATACTAAACTGCATTTTTAAAAGATTACTTCTAGTTGAAAATAATGTAGCAAAACATATATTAAAATTGCTGTATGCTTCCAGCGAATATATTTTCATTAGATTAGTAGATTAGATCTCAGTTTCTGCTACTATTAAGAAGAACAAGGGGAAAGGGACTAGTTTTATTTTTAAAATGTCTATTCTTCTATATGATTACTAACAAATAGAATTCATCACATGCTGATTTACACTTGGATCATTAGGAAGTGATGTTTTTGGCAATTATATGGATGGATTCTCTGCCTGTAAAGGCTGCTGATTGAAAAATAACTTTGTTACAGTCCAGGATATGAGCATTTAACAAACACAGTGTTAACTGTATACCTAGTGAACAAAATCTTGTACATATATAAATATCAAAATGAGAGGCAGTTTGGGAAAAGGAGGAGATTAAAAGGCTAATCAAGAAAAGGGACAAGTAATTATTTGCTGATTTTCATCGTCAATACGTAGCACAATCTACGCAGAGATTGTTAGTTTGATTGACAAACATTAAATAACAGAGAATTTTCTCAACCTTTGTTCTGTACTAACTTGAGGATGTTTAAGTTACAATATGTTCTATAGATACTAATTGGAATTTACAATATATGCAAATTCCAATTAATGTTGGATACAGATTGTCGAAATATTAACTGCATGTGCTTTGTTTTATGAGGAATAATTATAAGATTTCAGGCTACTGTTTTATACTTTACAAAAGGAATTCACATATGTTATCTCACTGGATATGTTCAGCAATCTGAAGAAATAAACATCCTCAAGTTTACATTATGAGTTGAAAACAATAAAAAATTTTTAACTGACCTAATAAGACACAGATAGTGAAATTCTTCATGAGGGCTACCACATAATGTACTTTTTAAAATTCCAAGCTCTTCAAAAACTCAGAAAATAACAACTTGACAAATTAGTTAAATAATTATCAAACATATTACTTTAAGGTCAATATTATCCTAGAAAAAGTTTTAGAAATAAGAATACAAATGTGATTTATTTTCCTGTTAAGACAGTTAACATCCAACATAACCCAAAAGTTTTGTGTTATACAGATTGATCCAAGATTGCCTTTTCTTTAGTAATTCAAATCAGTCAACAAAGGGGGGAGGAAAAGCTTAAAAAGATCTCAATAGTCTATGTTCCATAATTCTAGTGAAGCTTCATTTCTAAAAAGCACTTCTAAATTTCTCAGAAACCATAAGAAAGACAAAGGAAAGTTTTAGTACTTTAGTAAGATGAATTTTGTCAATTTTTCTGTAGAAACAAGTATTTTGGGGGTCTTCAGATCAGAAAGAAATCTCCTAATGCTGTTTCATGTAGTGCACTGTGTAGTCAAATATGTGATATCCTGGAAGAAGTGTTCAGAGAAATTATTTTTATAATAAACTTTTAAGTTACACTGGGGTTAAAGCTGTCTCTGTTTTAACTGATGTTTGTACCAGTCTGTATCAGCTCCTGTTGAAAACATAATGCCACAACCTTATATACAAAGATATGATATAAATGTGCAATTTTCCATTGAAATTCTCCAGATAAATTTGTATCTTAGAAAATCTTGAGAAATCAATATCAGTTCAACTCTGTATTCAAAACACCCCTTTCAAATATCACCTCTCAGCAAGACCATTGGCTTTAGCTAATGCCTTGGTGTTGTAATTTTTTTTTTTCCTGGTCAAGTGTCTTGCTAATGTGAGGAGCTTTCCTTTCTCCTAGGATTTGTATCTTCTCATGGCATTTCCCATTCCACCCACACATCTCTGTCCAGAACTGGGACTTCCCAACCAGCTCTACTCACTTGCCATCAAAAATATTTGATTTCAGTAATTAGTTGTGAAGTCTAGTGAACACTCTTGTGCGAGAGTGTTCTGGTAAATTAACTTGATAAATGACTCCACTCCAATAATTGTTATTTTCACCCACAGTTTATGGATTTTACATTTTCTATGCTTTGCAAATATCATTCAAGTAATATAAGTGATGAATAGAACCAAAATGTCTGAATTTAAAATGATACAATTGCAACAAACAAGACCGTGAGCCCTGCCTTGAATGCATGCTCCAACTGGCACGAGGAGTAGGTTATCTGATACTGCCATGTGGGACTTCAGGTAGATTTAACTGTTGCACTGGCAACTTCTGTCATGTCATGAAAATTCCACCCTCATGCCAGGCATCTTTCCCAGTGCCTTCATATTAATGCTCATGATTCAGTACACATTCAAATCCTGTACATCTACTGGATTGTATAGGTTACTGTTTGTGGCTGGTAACACTCAACTCCTATAACTGTAAGGAAGTTAATTTGCTCACAGTTCCTAGGACTTAGTCCATGGATGGCTGATTTCTAGGCAGAAATATCATGATGGAAAAGTGTGACAGACGAAAGTGTGTAGGACAGCAAGGGGAAAGCAGCAGAGAAGAGAGCAAGGAACCACAACCACACCCGATACCCAAGACCATCCCTCCCTGGCCCAGACATATCTAGGAATGTGCTTTAGTCCTTCCCTAGAGAACTTCCACCTCAGTGAAGTTAATAATTAAACTTAACTTCCCCATGTATCAAACAATGATATAATAAGTTTTCATAATGAAGGAAATATTATATTGGAGAAATAAAACTGACCAGTTAAAAAGAGCACTGGGTAACTGGGTATATCTACAGAATATGTGTTAAGATTCAATAGGTAAAATAATAAATTTTAGAACATTTCAAATATATTGCTATTGAATAAATCAGATTGAATACTGACACTGATTATTCAAAGATATTTTACACCTTGGAGCCATCAATTTGTTCAGTGGAGTATGAAACTGCTTCTCCACACAGTTAGGTTAGAGTTTACTGTACTTAGTAATTTTTCTTCTTTAAAAATAGTTTTTATTTTTTATGTTACCTTCAAACTGTTTTATCTCAGATATAGCTGGACTTACACCTGGTTTCAATGCTATTTGCATATATATTTAATTGGGTGATTATTTTTAGATGCTTAAAAAGTCATTTGACTCCTTTCCTTAAGATCCTGACAGATTCTGTATTTAGACTTTTTCTCTCTTAGCTTAAAAAATTATCTGTCAGTGATATCTGCAAATATATTTCTGGGAACTAAATTTAATAGTCACATTACCCAAAGATATATATGAAAAAAACTCTGAAGAAATAGAGAGTAAAGAAGATACTCTTATTTTGTTTTGCAAAAGGATTATTTGTGCAGTTTCTATTTCACTACATTCCCTCTAGTAGATAGTACATAGTACAGTATGCAGAATCATATGCATCATTTTCCCTTTATACTTCCAAGAGGCTTGTGAATGAAATTATAATGAGCCTTATGTACATTTTCACTGTAATTTTTAACTAGTGTTGATGATTTTCATAGTACAATCTTAAATTGTTGTTGTTATTTTCTCTTCGTAGGAAATTTAAGCTAGTATCCAATCACAGATTTTAACCTGACTACTTTGAAGGATAGAAAGCAGGATTTTTAAATTACAGATCTGTTTTTTGCAACAACTAAATATTAATCCATATATGTCTGGACATACAGAGTTTTCCTTCTGTAGTTGTTATGTGAGTGCTGTTTAAATATTCCCTTCTCTAAGTATTCTTGCCCTTTAGTACCCAGACTTAATTCTGGGTCCACTTGGTGGTGTTTACTACCAACCGAATGTAGCAGATGCAACTATTTGCCAGTTTCATGTCTAAGATTAAAAAGACATTATAGTTAAGATGCTCCAAGAGACTCAGGCTTCTATATTAGCAGTCTGACTCACACTATGCAGAAGTCCAAGCTACCCAGTGAAAAGACAATTGGGAGACCTCACCGATAGCAAGAATTGAAGCCTGGGACATCTGGCATAACCCCAGGCATGAGGCCATCACAGATAAAATGAAGGGGCAACGGCAACTTTATTCCACCAAGCCTGGCAAACTCACACATATGCAAAAAGATTATATTATTGTTTCTATATTTTGGCATGACTGACTATCCCAAAATAGATTATAAAATTTCTTCTCTAATTCTACCTGGAAATTCATTTATCCGATAGTGTGTTCCTAAAAGTCTCTCATTTGTGGGTCAGATGATCTTTCAATTCTCATATCTTACACACTACTATTTGAAGGGGATCCTGTAGATTAAAACAATCTTGATGGTATATATAGGATCAAAGCCTCTGTAGCTTGTTGGACTTTCATTTGTTTATAAAATTATAACTTCTAGACCTGAGTGATGGGGGTCTCAGCTGTAAGGCCCTGCTGCTTTCTTTGATGTCAGTAGCTGCCTGTTGCCAAATTAAGGGGCTCAAAACAGCAAGCAAATAACCCTGGAGATCTCCTTTACTGCTTTAGAGACTGAACCAATAGGGTTTGAGTCTCATTATCTTCTGTCCAGCACCCTCCCCATTCTCTTCAATTCTTTTCATCCATCATAATTTCCACACCATTTGTGGAGGTGGTTGTTAAAGTTCAAATTGATTTAGCAACGTTTTCAGTATATGATTTTCCACAGATGCACTTTTTGAGTATCATGGTGAAATGAGTAAGAACAGAGAGAGAAAAAAGTCAGTTTTGGTGCTGAACTCTGTCTGCATGGAAGTCTTCCTCTAATTCTTCCGCACTTCCAGAGTGTATACAGAGCAAAACTCTAGGGCAATACAAAGAGCCTGCTCGTACTTTTCCTTTCATAGGAAGCTATTCACCATTGATAGCCATTCATAAGAGAACCTGACAGACCTCAGCACCTATCTTAACTTCATGGGATAACTGAATGGAAATCCAAGACTGTTTTTGAATAGACTCATCTCAAATGATTGATGTTGTGAGAACCAGGGGCTCATCTCCTTCTTTTCATCCTAAGGTGTCTACCACAAAGATTTTCTAGCTTCACCCACCTCTAGATTTAGGCTCATGAATGTGTTTTTACTCTGTGATAACTGCATCTAAATGTTTTAGTGACTTTCCAAGACTAGACATCATGATAGCAAAGAGAGTTTCTTCAACTCTATATGATGTCCTTTCCTTCTGTGACAACAGTTCTATGAAAACTGGATATTGAAAATACAGATTAGATTAGACTAAATACAAAACTACATTTAGGAAGTTGTTATTCATGTCAAGAGCTTTGCTAAACCCAGAGATGAAAGTACAGGGTCAACATTTCCTTTCAGAGGCTGCAGAAGCTCAGCTTTGGAGGACCTCATATTTCTGGATCACTGAGCAGAAATCAAAAGTTACCTCTTTCAGCTCATGTTAGAGGATAGTTCTGAAATATTTGTCAGTGGAAGGAGGTAGGAGAAATAGCTTACTGGTAGCATTTCAAAATGTCAAGATAGAGACCTATAGGAATCCATGAAGTAAATTATTAACCAAAACTATCAGTTATGTGTCAAACTTTTGTTCAACATCAAATTCCACACAATAGGCTAATATCTCCACAGCTTTAAAATGATAAAGGGCAAAGAAAAATATTAATTTCTCTTTAAGGTTGATACTAACAATGTAGCAAAATAAAAAGACAAGGAATATAAGCTCTATAAATATGATGTCACTGGTGCTTTCTATTTAGGAAAGATATAGGAAGTTATTTTGGGCAAGCAGATAATAAAATAATATGACACTATGAGAAACTCTCAAATTATAAAGCCAGAGTATAGAAATAAATTTGTTAAGAACTGAATCCATCTCAACATAAAACTATATTTAGATAATAGTACATCACAAAGGGTCCTTTGAGGAAAATATTTTAGAATACTAAAAATTATAACTTGACAAAAATAAACTTAATAAAATTCATAGATTATACTTTGGAAAATAGAAGGTACGAAATAAGAGAATATTAGAAGGAAGAAAAATATATTAATTTACTCTCCATAGCAGAAATTATTAGATAATATATTTATTAATTTTTATAATTATAGAAATAAGTCATTGTGACTCAAAATAGTCACAATAAATGACTGAGGTAATATGTATAAATATATATATCAAATTGAATAGAGGAAGGAAAAGAGGAGGAAGGGGAGAGTAAAAAGAGCCTCAGAGAAAGCAGAATTTCAGTGGAATTGTAATTAAAGACGAGAAGAGGTCAGCTTTTGTTGATCAAGACATAGTCCCTTTCACTGTCAAGAAGAGCAAGGGTGCTGGGGAGAAAGCGGGAGGAGCGTGTCCCCCAGGCCGTGAGCCCTGACCCCCGCAGGCGGAGCGTCAACCCCACCCCCATGTCCCGGAGCAGCCACAGAATCCTGCGGAGCTGCTTTCGCAAACTGGGAGCTGTGGGAAAGGAGAAATGAAACCAAATGCCCCTGAGTTCGTGAGGCATCAACTACCCAAACCAAAAGATATAAAGATATTTTTAAATTCTGTGTTTAAAAGAATCCCTTTGTAAAATCCAAACTTAATATTTTAAACAGATTAACAATAAATCTAATGTTGGTTTTGAGTAGATTGTTTACACACCTATACTTCCTTCCATGTACATATGCACACTCTGAACACACTAGAAATGAAAGGATATTGTTGCGTTTTGTTGAAGCACTTTATTTTAAATAGATATTTGTTTTGCATTTCCCACGAGGGAAATGAAAAAATGAAAGAAATTTCTACTTTCTAATAATTCAGTGATTACCGAAGTTCACATTTTAATGCATATTTGATGCTAGTTTATTGCTCTTGCCCACAAATTGTGCGAATATTTTCATTAATAATAATATTACATCACTTCATAATGCTCTATAAACTTCATCACTTCATACTACTCTGCAAACTGCTTTCGGCAGGAATTCTTAAATTGATGAATAAATTGTACTTCTTTCTAGGGTACCGTGTGATGTTTTGGTATACTTCTACATTGTGTCATGATCACCTCCAGACGTGAAAATAAAATAATAAAGTTGAACTTACCGGAGGATATGAGGATATTCACCTTACAGAGGAGAACACTGCACATCATTTAAACAGCAGTTGTCACACTGTGATCTACAGACCCTTAGCATCCTCAGAAACTTTCAAAGAATCCAAGACATTCAAAATTCTTAAGCGGTATTTGCTTTGCCACCCTGTGAGCACTGGCACTGACGAGGCAAATGCAGTCTACTGAAGTACTTCCTTTTGAACAACGGCAGTAGGGGTGAAAGTGTTGGTCTCTTATATAAATCAAGCGGTGGCACTGAATGGAACAAGCAGATACTATATGTTTTATCATCCCTCCATTCAAGAGAAATGTGTATTTTTTTCAGAATGTATTTGATGAAGTGGGAATTTGGGTTTTATTAATTCTCAACCCTTGAGGACATTTCTTTGTAGTATTTTGAGTAATCAAGTGGGAAATATCCATGAGGAACTTTTGCTATGTACAGAAAGGTTTGCCTCAAGAACTTGCACCATTGTAGTTGCACTCTGAATCAGCCATTTCTTTTGGAACACCATTTACCTTGAAAGGAAGACTGGTGACAAATGATGGATTTTCTGACTCAGACATTCAATAGACATTTTTGAAAATAAATAAGGCAAACATCACTTCGGGGAAAACAACTGTTGTACTTTTGCTAACAAGTTTTTAGGCTGTAACTAAACATTGAATTTCAGAAAACTTACTCTTCCTACTGTTGCTTGATACTTCCCAGATTTTTCTGATAAGGTTGGTATTGGTAGGAATTCATGTAATTTTCCTGATAGCTTATAACCAAAAAACTGCATAACTCTGAGCTTTTATTTTCTAAATTTCACAATACTGCCCTGATAGATTTTAATATAACAGAATTTGACTTTGATACAGTTTCAGAATTGATGTGATATACATTGTAACTAACTTTACATTATCATTTTAAAGATTCTGTTAAACCTTGATAAACCGTTAAATAAAAATATCTGCAATCATCTAAAAGCCTATTTAAGTACTTCCTTTTGAATAAAATGGCTATGTGAGGCCAAATTATTTTCATGTCCTTTAGCCAAGACACAGTAGACATAAAGTAAAAGTAAATGGTCTTTTATTGTATTTGTCATTAGATTTGTAAAAATGTAAAACAATAGTACTCTCATTATATTTAGATATTGCAAATTTATCATTAAAGTATATTATTACTATAAACATCTCATATATTTATTATTATTTATCTAAATTTTAACTTCCAATGTATTATGAGTAGATAACATTTACACACATAAAGTTTTGATTTTTTTAAAAAGGTATAAAGAAGTTCTCAGATCAGATATTTGTTGATTTGAAAGTAGAAGTTATATAGGCCTCATTTTATGATGATAATATTATAAAATTACCAATCAGTTACAAAAATACTGAAAAATAAGAGATAAGCTTTAAGTGAAAAGTATCCATATTTAAGTAAATCAATTTTTAATAAAGTGGAAGTAAAATTTTAAGGTTTACCAAATCCTACAAAGACAAATTACAAACCATTCTGTGTATATAGATAACTCCTGAGATATCCCAATGAGGAGACTTAGACACAGACTCAAAACTTTAAATATTCTTATTAAGTAAAACACACTTGCAGGCAAAGAGTAAATTTAAAAAGATGAGTAAAAAAAGATTCAAGAAAAATAAATCCAAGAAAACATGAGTATTGATGAAAATATAACTCAATCACTCAAAAATTAGAAAATTACAGACATGAAAATTAAGTTGGCTTAGAAAAGATAGGATGGGCAAGTTGTAGCTAATGTGTTCAACCAAGGCGTGGGAGAATGTGTCAGTGCAGGCAAATGCAGCGTTCACTTCTGGAGGTCTCGTTCAGTCTTGTTAGGTCTGTGTCTGTCCACTTTCCCAGACTGCGGCCACTCTACAGTGTAGCTGACGCCTACTTCAACTCATATTCCGCCTAACTCAGAGTAAATCTGAATCAGTGGTTTTTATTTATTTCCTTAATTTTAATGAGGACAGTAAGAAGCTGACCCTACTAGCTGTGAAGTCAGTGAGGCGGACTTTGATCCACACTTTTGTGGTCTTCTCTGTCCTCTTCTTTCTCCAGCTTTGGTGTCATCTTGAGACTTAAAATATCAAAATCTAGTTAAGTAGATCATTCATCCAAAGGTCTTCAAATTTTAATAGGAATAGACTGTTAGAATAGAAAGATTCATTTTGAATATAAATACTAAGCCTTGCTCAGGATATTAATTCCATATATAAATTAATTGTATGATAAAATTTTCTCACTTTTTTTTTGGTACTGGAGATTGATTCAGGACCTTGCACTTTCAAGGCATATGTGGTGCCACTGAGCTAAATTCCAGGCCCTGAATAATACAATTTTGATAGTATTTATTATAAAAGATTGGTTTAGGAAATTGATGACCTGGCATATGTTATTCATAGTAATCCCGTATATGTTAGTTTATTACCTGTCCATATTTAACAGCTGTTTTAAGGTAGAATCAGTCTTGCAAAATGGCTTTTGTGTTCATATTTAATTCTTTTTTTTTTTTTTTTTGATCAGTTGGGATCAACAGCTCCTACTAGTCCCTCTGTCCTTTGCATTCCCTTGTATTCAGGAGGAGCTCTTCAGAGACAACTTTAAAAGGCCTGCTTACCACTGAGAGGCCATTTAACTAGCAGGAGCACCTACACATTCATGATCCAGTCCTTGGAATTCCTCCTTGCTAGGCTGTAGTAGCTTATCTCTGCCATCCCACTGAAGAGCAAAGCTTCTGTCCAACAGCTGTCTCCTCTCTTACATATGCCCTTCCCGGATCCCAAAACCACTCTTTCTTCTTCCTCTTTGTTGTCTGTAAGGATCATAAATTAGTGGACCAATCTCTTGTAGATTTCTTTAATATTGTCTCTAACTTTGTAAAAAAAAGTGATATTATTAAACTATTTTCAGCCCTGTTTGAGTATGTTATCTTATTTCTACCGAAACATAAGCAAAATTTCAAATGCTTCATTTACAAGTAGAGATTATTTTTCTTCTCACACTTCGAGCATTCTTATCCCTATTTTGACATCTCTTTTGCAATCAAGCACTTGTTACTACTAAAAATGCCAAGTGTAGATTCTATATTTTCTAAATAATATTTTCCATTGTCAGTATTTTTCTTTTAACAATTTAGCTGATTAACTATGAAGAAAATTTGTTCACATGAATATACTTATAAATCATTAGACATACTCATTATTCTGTCTCATTCTTTATCCTGCTATCTCTTGCTTCAGAAAACATGTCTGGCCATCTACTACCTCAGTATTTGTGGCTTTGACCCCGTAGCCTCTTCCTTCCATGCCTTAAACTTTCAACTTTTCACTGAGTATTCCATTGTTTTGGACTGTCCCTGTTTTATGCATAAATCCGATATAACTGATAAGTGAGGCTCAAGAAGATAAAATTCACATGATAATCTCTAAAAAGCATATATACTCATTATTTCTCTTGCAACAGACATTACTTTGCTATTCAAAATAAGAAATGGATAAGGCAAAATCAATTTAATTAGCTTACTCAGTCTTATTAAAATTACTACAGATTATTGACCTATTTTCCAAAATAATGGTCTGTTTTCCTCATTAACTTATGCCATATGTGTCTCATTGGTTTGTTAGTGTATTGTACAAGGTGTGAGTTATTAGGAGGACTTCAATCCTGCTGATCACAAACAGTGAACTCTTACCTTATGAATTCATTTCATTCCTGAGGGCTGGTTGTAACTCAGGTTGGTCAGTTGAAGTCTCAGGCTCAGCTACACAGCTTTCAAACTCTCTCTCCTGTACACAGGCAGATCAGTGTCCCTAGAGAGACACTGGCACACGATTTCTCAGTTAACCTCACACAGAAGAGGATATTGTAATGATCCTTCCAGAACTCTTTAAGGCTTAAATCTATCAATGAGATTACTTGGAGGCACAAGAAGTCAAAATTCAGGTTGTAACTCAAGACTGTAGTTGTAAGTTAAAACTAAAACTCAGGTAGCAACTCAAGTTGTTCATATGCTGGGTGGTTGTATTTGAAGTTCCACTATATTAAACTGGTGAATGATGATCTGCATAGATATCCTTTAAAACTAAAGTCATAACTGCAAGTTATGTACATTTACCCTTGGGGAAAAATTCTGTGAGACAACATAAACCACAACCCAAACCACAGGATGATTCCATGTAAAAGATGATGATCTAAAAAAAGAAGAGTTCTTTGTCACAAGAAGATTTGGAGCCTAGGTGTCATTTAGCAACACTTCCTCCAGTGTCACTTTGCTCCAAGAGAAAGGCAGGTTGCAGTCCTCCAGACTCATGCATGTAGGAGAGAGGTGTGAATATCACAGCAGGTCTAGAAATGGAGATGGACTCTGATGCTCTTCTCAGATTCCATGGCAGAGATGTATCTTTTCTTAGAGATCATCTACAGTTCACCTCTCTGTAGAGTCTCCTTACTTACCACAAGTACCCTTTTTCATCACAGAACTCCTGAGGATGACATCATACAATGTTTGTGTTAGGAAGTATGTTGAGGTCCCTCATGTCCTCAGTCTATAGCTGAGGGTGTTGTAACTCCAAGAATGGTCATCCTTTGAAGATCGTGCTAATTCTTGGTGGCAGAGCTGAATCATTTGACTTGAAATTTCTCCTCCTCCCCCTCTACCACACTTCTACTTAGAAGCTATAGGTTCACTCTCTGAGAATTTCTGTGATCACACATTATTTATAGTCTACTCAGACTACAAAATTTGCTGGGAAATGTGTCTTATTAGTAATATATTCTCCACTCTTGCCAATTTTATACTTTTACTTTCTCTGCTATATCCACTCTCCCTCTCCACATTCCTGCTTGCTAGACCCTATCCCATATGGGATACTTGGCTTTTCAGCCACAGATTCATCAATTTAACTATTTCTTTCATGGATTCCATATTAGTTTTTGACTGTATCATTCTAAATTTTCAGTAGACATTTGAAGATAGTAAAGATGGATATCATCCATGAATTTATTGCGAGGGGAATTGATGTCAGTCACTTCAGATAGTTTCACGTTGCTTTATGGAAAGAATCACTGGTAGCAAAAGCATCCTGGAAGATTTCCAGAGAAGTTTTTAGTTGGAGAAAGGCTTAAACAACTGTGTTGTTATTCAGTGGAATATTAGTTTGCAATTGGGAATTTCTATAAAATGTTACAGTCTGATCATTATTAAAAATGTATTAATCTCACCAAAGTTGTGTAAACAAAGAAATTGTCACATCATTCTCATTTGCTACTGGCCAGCAGTTGGCTTCCATGTGTCATGCTAGTGTGAAGACAGCAGTCTGAGAAAGTAATCAAAAGATGGAACACACAGAGTACAGTGGGTTTTTTAAAAATCCAGTGAAGAGCACCCTTGCTGTAGGTCTTCTGATAAACTGAGATTGGTTTTAACAATGAGATTTTCTAGTGTCTTCTCTATGTTAACACCACATTTATAATATAGGAACATCATTCTCTATTGTGGTAAAGACTGGTTTATGAAGCTGAAGGCGATGAACAAATGAACAATGTGTACAGCACATATACTAAGACGCAGTTATAAAAGCACTCGGTTTAGTCAATTCAAGCTGTTGAATTTGGCTATAAGAAGAGTTACAATAGAAAGGCAGACCATTAAAAAAATCAACTCTGATGTAAAACCTCAGGATTTCTGCCTCTAGTATTTGGATGCATTATCTTATAAAATATGCCAAAATATTGTTTAAATATCTCATTTAAAATATGGCATTTGTGAGCTAATGAAAGAGTGACAAAATGAGTATTTTTTTAATCCAGTCATCCTGGAGAGCATTGCTCATTACAAGTGAACTCCAAGCTGAGAGTCTGAGAAAAGGAGTGCTGCTTTTGACAATCTTATAATGTTGACAAGACAAATTCTGGAGATTAATAATATTAAAAATAAGTGAATTATTAAATATTCATTGTGTATCAATTGCCTTAAAAATGTGAGCATATGATGTACACACACACACACACACACACACACACACACACACACACACACACCAAGCAGTGACTTGCTCACAGTCTACAGCCATTTTACAGATGGTTAGTGTTAAATGTCCCCAAATAGCTCTGATCTTCCATGACTTCAGAAGTAAAACCAACTAGAGCACTGCACGCTTTTTATAAAAAAATACCCAAGCAAACCATTGGTATGAAATGTATACATCCATGGCAAAGCACAGTGGTGAACTGTAATCTCAGCATGCTGGGAGGCTGAAGCAAGAAGATGACAAGATTGAACCCAGCTTAGGCAAATGAGTATGACCTTGTTTAAAAACTGAAAACAAAGACATTTATGCTCTCATTTATAATACTGATGATTTCTATCTTATATTTAAAAATAATATACAGGATACCATCAGTTTAAAAAAGTAAATGAAATGGGGCAGAGATTTATTTCAGTGGTTTTGGCATCTGCCTGTAAGCTCAAGGTCCCAAGTTCAATCTCTAGTAACCACATACAACAATGCTGGGGATGGTGTCTCATACCCATCAGCAATCAGTGCCGCATACCATAATGCTGGATGTGCCGGCTCACTCCTATAATCCCAGCACCTCAGAGGCAGAGGTGGGAGGACTGTTGTGAGAGTGAGGCTTATCTGGGCTATATAGTGAGCTCAGGGACTGAACTACAAAGCAAGACCTTGTCTCAAAACAAACAAACAAACATATCACATTTTTTCTCTGGTATGAGAAAATAAAGATGTAAATGAGTCTTAGAATTGTATGTTATATATTGTGAAATAGAAAATGCTCAAAGTAAAATAGGGTGAAGAGGGGAAAATAATGAGATTATAACAAAAAAAATAAGGAAACAAATTTTATGTATATGGGGGGTGGTAGGGTGGGTACGGCTATGGGAAAAAAGTGAGAATTAAGTTGTGTCTTATACTGGTACAAATGCCGATTATGGAGTGCAATCATGATGCGTATATGTAATGTACCAATAAAAAATAATAAAAAACAAACAAACAAAAACTCCAAATCAAAACAAAAAATAGTAAATAAAATGTAAATATTTGGGACATAATAAGGAAGCAACATTGGAGCTGTATCATTAACATTTTATAAATTTATTTTTAATTGAGACAAATGCCAAGTATTTTTCTCTTTATTATTCATTTAGTTTCCCCTCCAGTATTTCTATTTTTTCTGCTGATTTTATTTTCCTATTCTTAGAAAATAAAATTTTCCAAATTGTAAAAACTACTCTATTTGTATAGTTTTATTTTATAAACTTTATATGTTAAAGATAAATTCTGTTTAGAACAATTACTTTGTATTTTTGAGACAGGGTCTCACTGTGTAGCCCAGGCTGACCTTGAACTTGAGGAGATCCTGTTGTCTCAGCCTCCTGAGTGCTGGAATTATAGATGTGCACCACCACGCCCAGCCAATGCAGAACTTTTAAAAGTAGAGCATATATATTACAACTGCAGTGGTGAGCATAGTCTATGCCATGTTACAGGAGCCTTTGAGCACGATTTGCTATGTGCAAATTCTTCTGCTGACAACCGCGCAGCCCTATCAACCAGGTGAGTTACATTCTCTGTAATTCCTCACCCAACTCACAACCAGTTCTTCACATTATGACAAATCCTCTGTTCTCAGAATCCTTTCGATTTGTTTACTATTAAGAAGCAGTTACAATGAGTTCCGTTCTGCCATAGGCTATCTGGGCTGCTGTAGATGCTGCTCTGTGAAGTTCCTGTCTCAGGACACTTCTTCTCCATCCATGCCTTGCCAGTAACCTCTGTGCTCACATTGACTCCCTACTGAAGGACTATACTTGCCTCTTCTTGGTCCACATGATAGGGTAATCTTTCTTAGTTGACCATCCAGAGCACACGTAAATTTATTGTTCTAGTCCTGCTTTCTATAATTGCTAATAGATTTCATCTATTGTCTCAAAGCTTCCATATATTTTCTCTGCCTATATATAATTCATATCAAATATTGATACATCTTGAAAGTTTCCATTTCACACATTCTTAGGCACATCAGAAACATATTTTGTTAATGATTTCATAAGAGAAAAGGAGAACAAGGAATGAGTGTTATAGTATGGAACTCAAACTGACCAATTCACATCAAACAACTTTTAGTCATTTCTTCTACTTAAGTACCATGACTATTTTTATGTAGTTCCATCTTTTTCTAGAGACCACACCCATCCCCCAGCCTACTGATGTCAAATACTCATTCTAAGACATTTTGAATTTTACTCTTCTCTTTTAGAGGAACTTAACTACTTTGCCACTGGCTTTTCTAATTTTATACTTACATTTTAAGCAACCAATTTTAACTTTATAATGCAACAATATACTGAAATTGTCCTTACCTAAAAATTTTCCTAAAGATATCTTTATCAGCTTGTAGAAATGCCACAGAAATAGACAGCCAGACAGATAAACACACAGATAGGGCTTTTATCTAAAATGTTTTCTTCTTCTCAACATAGTAGAGAAACAGAAGGCATTTAAATATTATTTAAATATCAATGAACAATGAAATATTAGTTTTCTCCATTTCAAATTGTATAATTCCTAAACTCCCAAGACATGTATATGTACCAAGAACATTAGAAAGTCTAGTTCTCAGCTCATTTGGAGAAGGACATGGGCAAACCAACTTGAAACAGAGGAAAGAAGTAGAAAAGTGTTTCTATGTTTTGAAAATGTTTCTCCCAAAGAAAGGAATTGTCTTCTTAGAAAAGAAAACAAAAATCACGTCAGCTCTTGAACACACATCTTTAAGTAACTGTAAGGGATTTTCTTAATAGAATTGAATTTAATATAATCGTAAAGGTTTTCCTCCGTATGGTTTCTAAAAGCTTTTTGCTACTTTTCTCTCTTAAGGAAGAGTATTTTATAAGTGCCCACTAGTTTTCCAAATTGAACTGAAGTGAAGTTGGAGTAGAAGAAATCACAAAGACTGTAATTTAGTTCCAAAGTGCATTTGAAGCAGATCAATGGATTTGGAATTTGAATGTAATTGCTCCCTTGACCAAATCCAGCCAAAGAAAATGGGTTTTCTCCCATACCTCTATATAGCAAATTTCAATGAGAATGACAATTTTTCATTCTGGGCAATTATGAAATGGACCAGCTCATCTATTCCTTGGAAAATGTCCCAAGGTGAGAGCACTTATAGCCCAGCACCCTTCTCCATTCTTACCTTTTTGTAGTTTAATAGTGAATTCAAAGGGTCACTTAGTATCACTATATAGACAGGAAATTAGTTCCCGGTAGCAGCCATCTAGTCCTGATGGAATGAATGTGTTGTCTTATTTTTTGTGGAAAGCCAATTAAAAATAGATTGGAATTCCGCATAGCTCAGCACAGGACTCCATCTCTCCGGAATATCATTTCCCTATAGATACATCTGCTTTTGATCTTTCTCCTTTAGCTCTAGATTTTAATTTTTGATTAATAGAATACCAAAAAAAAAGAATTAGATCCCCAGTAAATTGATAATCATATTACCAAATGAATGTTTAAACTGGTGTTCTACTTCAGGGGTCATCCTGTATCCCTCCTTCCTTTTCCAGAGTGAATACTATAGAAAGAGAAAGAAAGCTTGTGTGGATAACTCTCTCCCTGCCAAGCACTGTGTTAAATACTTTATATAGATTATTCAATTCTGAGGAAAAAGTATTCTTATCTCTTGTTTTATAGATGAGAAAAAAAGACCAAGATAGATTAATTTGCTCAAGGTGACAGAAATACCAAATGGTGATTTCAAAGTGGATGTATTTTCCAGTTGGCCATGAAAAACTATTTACTCATCTGAGCCTTTTCCTTCAGAATACATTGAGTAAAGATGAAATACAAGTGAGAGAGAGTGAGAGAGAGAGAGAGAGAGAGTTGTATTCTGAGTATCTATTCTGTGCTACACAAGTCTTCAGTATAATGCAATTAATTGGGCGCATGTACCTCAATAATCTCCAGTGGTGCCAGGAAGTGTGTTAATCATTTTGATATTTTTTCTTTGTCATATTATTGAGTCCTCAGACACTTCTAAGAAAAGTATCATTCTTGCCATTATAGAGGAGAGAACAGTGATCAAAGCAGTGAATTAACTAACACAATTTTGTTATGTTCCCAAGTGGTAGTGTCTGAATTCACACTTCGATGCTAATGCTCAACACAGCCTGTGCTCTGATTTCTCCTTAGAACCATTGAAATCCATGACACATCCATGGACATGAGTGATTTTGACCCTCCTGACCTGCCTGAAATTGTAAGGCTTTTGCATCTGGATGTGCAAAATGTGGGGATGGGGGAGAGGTAGAAGAAAGGAGAGAAGGGAAGTAAAGGAGATTAGGGTGTGATATGTGTATATACCATCACTTGTAATTAATGTATTCACTGTGCATTGCAAACATACAATAAAGCCCTGGATGAAGTTTTTAAAAAATCATTTTCTTTTATTTAAATCTTTATTGGTACATTAAATATACACATCATGATTGCACTCCATAATGGGGATTTGTACCAGTATAAGACACAACTTAATTCTCACTTTTTCCCATAGCCCTTCCCACCCTACCACCTCCAATATTCATAAAATTTGTTTCCTTACTTTTTTGTTACAATCTCAACATTTATCCCCTTCACCCTATTTTACATTGAGCATTTTCTATTGCACAATATATAACATACAATGCTAGGACTCATTTACTAAATCATTTTCTGATGCTGAAAAAAATTGAGAGAGACAGAATGTCATTCATATAAATGACATCATTCTTAATTAAATAATAATATGAATAGGGATTTGTTAAATTCATTCATGATGTTCTGTTCTCTTCCAGGGTGACTAGTATAAACAATTCTCAACTTTGAAATAATAAGAAGAAATTCTGGCTTTCTATATTATATTTGAGACTGATGAATTATGAAAAGAAGAGTTGAAAAGTAAAATTAATCTATAATTATCTTTCACAGTGACATATTTATACTTAAGTAAAAACAACTAAAATAAATAATACTACATTTCCCAGAATGCATTGGAATACATAAATTATAATGATAAGACACTATTTATCAATATTCACATTCTGAAAGATAGTTATTCTTCTGGGGTTATTTCCTTTTGTTTAAATAAAAAGGGTGAAAGTCGTTTCTAAAAAACTAAAACTAAAAATAAAAATAAAACAAAACAAAAAGGAATAGGAAATGGAGTCTTTTCTATCTGAACTCTTTCCTCTGAACACGTAGAGAATTGGCTCCCTTAGCATAAATCCTACAGTATCCCACCCATGCTTCTGAGCTAATTGAGATGTAAGCTTTTCCTAGAACCTGCTTGCACACATTGAGCTGGTGAGACCGAGTTTTCCAACCTACTCTCTGTGGGTGTAAAGAAAACCTCTCATATAAACAGCATTCCTTAAGCCAGTCCTTTGACACACCTTTAATTCTCCTCAGACTGGCCAACTGTAATCCTCTTATGTCCCAGTGTCCAGGTGGAGATTACTGCTGAGCGGAAGAGTTGCACGACCCCATGAGATGTCTGAAAGGTGAGAGTGGTGCTGGTGTTGAGATCGGAGTGGAAAAATCTAAGGAACAATTTCATTTTATACATATGGTGAACGGCATCGACTTATATCTATTACATTCCTCCTTCAGGCGATTGAAGATTCATAGTTAAGTGTGAGTATCTGTACTCCCAAGAAATCAGATTAAAGAGATTTAAATGTTAATTGGGGGATTGATCTAGAGGAATATTTTTAATCTTATATTCATTTGTTGATAAGGATGTGAGCCTAAAGGAAATGAAAGACTGTTCAACATTTGGGGAAGGAGAGAGCTATAGGGACAGACCCTAGGTTATGATGCGTACTTCACTCTCAGTTAAAGAAGTCCTCTTATTCCAAGCAGATGTGAGTTTTATGAGTGTACCAGTGCCAGCTTTTGAGAGGCCTGTGTCAGCCATGTTAGTGATTCAGCCTTAAAATGGGCAGGCAGGTGAGAAGCACATCACAACTCCATTTGGTTAGCGTCAGATGCATTAATCAATTGTCCATTGTTATGACATTTGTTAAACTGAATTAACTTTCAAGGAAAGAGTTTTATTCAATTCACAGTTCAGGAAGCTGGAAGATTAAACCTCTAGGCAGAAACCATCATGCGAGGAAGGGCCAGGAAACATCCCCCTGGGCTTTACCTCTTCAAGGTTCACCACCTCTTCACATTGGCAAGCTGAAGATCAAATTTCCAACCCATGAACTGATAAGGGAGTATCCATGCTCAAACTGTGCATACTGAATGCTGAATATTTACCTCGTTTCCTTCTGTGGCTCTCCAGGTTGACTGAACCCTGGAAGACAGTGTGCACTAGAACACTGTTTTGCAGTTGAAATTCCAGCTACCTCTGTTTTTCCAAGTTGCCACAAGAAATTAGCAATGCTTGCTGCATATGCTGATACTATTAAAATGAATGATCTACTAACTGAAGCCTTGAACAACAACAACAACAAAAAAAAAACAAAAACAGAAAAAAGTATACAGAATACATTGCAACAGTAAAATGAGATCCACTGCTGACTTAGTAACAGAATGTGGCAAACACCTCACAAAATCTATATTTTAAATTAATAACAACAAAAGAATATTTAAAAAATAAAGAAAAAGAATGCTTTCCACTGAAAAGCAAAGCTTAGTTAAAAGCAAAGTACAAGGACAAAGAAAGGAGAACAAAAATCTAAAAAGTAGCAGGGATAAGTGCATTTTCTTGGGCACATAACTTTCTACTAAGAAAGCATATTAAAATTAGTATTCAGATCTATGGCATAAGGATTCTATTATTAAAGCAAATGAAGAGTTCTAATATAAATATGTATGACTTTGTGAAACTAAGGAATATATTCTACTCAAAGTTCTACTAATGCTGCATATTTTAATGAAACTTAATGCATTTTTATACAAGTGGTAAAAATTATCCACTTTAAAATTAGATAAAAATGATTTGAGAAATAATTAGAAGTACGTATTCATTAGACTAGAGTCAGAGAAGGGCTGACGAAGGGCACTGGGTCAAATCCTTCCTTTGCCTCCTGGCACTCAATTCCAGGAAGATGCCCCAAAGCATGTGATGGCAACTGGATCTCAATATTTGGATAATTCCAATTCACTACTGCTCCTTTTTCACCAAATCCAGTCATTCATGAGAAGCACTTATTTTGAAAAATTCTATACTTTTTCCTTCTTGTTGGCCAGAGGTAGGAGGCTACCCACAGATACATAGTTCACTGGCTTTTTATAAATGATGACAAAAGCTATTCAGACTGATACAAAATACATTCAGTAGCATCATGGCTTTAGTCACAAGCAAGCTTCCTCTCTTTTCCTGCCAGGAAGCCCCCTGCATGTCTACTGCACCTTGCTAAGACACTTTAGGCAAATAATCTGTCCAGATCTTACTCTCATGCTGATTATTACAGTGCATGATTACATTTCTGTTTTACTTAAATGTATACTTAATTTTACAATGAAATGCTTCTTCTGGATGTCTTACTTTCTTTTTCTATCTTTTTCCTTACTACACTATTCTTGATTCCTCTCTGCCAATCTCTGAAGTCAGAGTCAGTCAAGAACAGATCACAATATTATTATATTTGTATTCACCATAAACACAATAGTATAATTGTAACATATGTGTTACTATAGTAAATATGTATGTATGTGTGTGTGTTTATATATGCTCTCTTAGTAGAAAGTTATGTGCCCAAGAAAATCATTTATACTTGCTACTTTCTAGATTTTTCTTCTCCTTTCTTTGTCCTTATACTCTGCTTTTAACTAAGCTTTGCTTTTCAGCTGAAAGCATTTCTCCTCCTTTATTTTTTAATTTTCTCTTTTTTTGTTGTTGTTGTTAGTTTAAAATATAGATCTTGGGAGGTATTTACCACATTCTGTTACCTAAGTCAGCAATATATATATATATATATATATATATATATATATTCTGAATATATATATATTCTGTTACCTAAGTCAGCAATACACACACACACACACACACACCTATACATATATATATATGTATATATATACATATATATACATATATATGTATATATACATATATATGTATATATATACATACATACATATATATACATATATATGCATATATATCAACTTATACACCTATAGATAGCTCTCCTCTCTTTCTAAAAACACACTTATCGGTCTCACACACATTTTATGGATTGAAAAATAACACAGGTGCCAATTATTAAGAAAAGAATACCACTCTGATACTTCCATATTTTGTATAAACAGCACTATTTTTTTAAAGAACCATCTTAAAGACTGCTGAGTGCTTAGTGAAAGCTGAAGATTTTGTAATGGATGGAAGAGCAGTTGTGTACTAATGACTTAGCTTGACTCCACCACTTTCCTCTGTGACAGCGATATGCTGCCTTCTCGAGGAATGGAGGCCTTTCCACAGCGAGTAGAGCATCAGAGTCTCTGCTACGGACAGGTAGACCGAGAGGATGTGCAGAGTGCTCTATAGTTTGAATAAGGGCCCCGAGATTTTGAAACATCACATACATTATCTCCTATCTGTGAGAACTAATGTTCTTCTGCAAGAGAAACGAATATAATTTCTAATCTTGTTACAACCAGTATAAAAGAAAAAATCACGAGACATATTTAAATAACTTGGGGAGGAGAAAGGGGAGGAAACAAATTTCTTGGCACATTTTATCCATTCTCAATCATTTAGTTTCCATCTATTTTTCCAATGAATTGAGCCTGACTGGTTTAGAGTCACTTCTAGGTCCGACGTTCATGTCATAATCCTTTGTTTCAGTTTTGGAGGACTAGTTTGAGCTCAGCTCTGCTCTGCATTATATTTTCAGATTCAATAAGATGACTTTGTTCTTTAGACCATGGAATGTGTTTATTTTCTGATTGTCTTGACTGAAACATTTGGAATGGGAAAATAAGAGTTACTTAAATTTTAAAAACTATGTTTTAAAGAGGTTTTTTTTGTTTTGCCAACATTTATTAAACATTTCTCTCCTCTTTTAAATCATATACTATCAATGTAATAATAATAATAATAATAATAGTATAGACAACACTGTGTTTATATCATGCCTATAGTTGTCAATGTGCATTCTTTTATGGTATCTTTTTAATCTTCATAACTTCTCTGTATAGAATGACTTAGTAGTGCTATATTTACCTGAGGCTCAGAGGGCTATGACACTTTCCTAAACTTATTTCCTTACTAGGCAACAGAGACTAAAACATCAAGGTGTTAGTAACAACTGAAATATTTTAGTATACATTTTGTGAATGTACAAAAAGCTATATTTGGATGACCAAATCTTAAGCAGATGTTACCTTCTATACTCTCTATCCTTTGGGATCAGCCCTTCCCTATTAGGGGATAACACTGGTCCCAAGAGTAATGTGTGTTTCAGGTGACTCTAACAAATCTGTAACATTATTGCACAGGGAATGCCCTATAAGTTTCATTTTTCTCACCTCAATGGAGAGCTCCACTCATTTGAATGTCATTTAAATAGCAAAAATTTATGGAATAACCCAATGAAGATGTTTACCATGTTATAAAAAAACATTGAATGCTTACATTGAAGAAAGTTATTACAGTAAAAGATAAATTGCCGCAGCCCCCTCAAAATTCTCCCCCTTATGATCTTGCTTGTCCCATCTTTCTTACCACTTTCAGAGCAACTGTACAAGTCCTCTTTTGTGAGTCTCTTTAGTTTTCTTCTCATAGCTGCCTTGATATCTTGAGTTAATTCAAAATATTTATCTTCTATGGAGTGATTTTGACTGTGGGAACAAGCAGGACTTTTGCTGTGCCGAGTTTGTTGATGGAGTTGGAGAAGGAAATTCTATAATGTTTTCTGGACCTTACCCTTTCCTAGGATAACACTTGGCAGCAATGTTCAATGTATACTTGCTTACACCTTCTACAGAGACAAAAAACGACTTGCAGACCCGCTTCCAAAAGTGGCGTATATGATTGGATAAGTGTACTGGATATGTGTGGGGAGGACATTTTAAGTGAGATTAGTGACTGACAGTGTTTCTTTAATTGTAATGATTTCTAAAATTTGCACATTTGTTCTACAACTTGATCATATCCCATACAAAAAACCTGCTACAAAGAAAATGCCTTTGATAGCTGTGACTATTTCACTAACTTTGTTTCTCTTGTTACTTACCACAAAAGACTCCAAGAGCTTTCATATTCAAACTCTTTTCATAACTAATGATAAATATCACCTTGTCTCTAATGTATAATGATTTGAAAGAATATCAATGGAACCAAAGAGGCAGGAATAATCCACAATTTCCTCATTTCAATCATCTCAAAAATAACAGGGTTACAACCTCAGCAAGGTTATGACCTAACCAAGAGGGGAAATGTGTGATGATAGATCAGGGGATATGACAATGGGGTGCTAATATCTTGATGTTATTTTGAGCGGTGTCCTCTACTGCTGGAATAATCCTATCCAACACTCAAAATCTGCTGTATATTCAACTTGCAGCCTGGAACAGTAATAGTATTCCTGAACAAGAAAGGGCAGTGACTAAAAGAGCTGGGAGCTACTCCTGAAATTGACATTTCTATGTGGAATAAAAGCTATTGATCTTGAAAGGACACTTGAAGAAGATATAGCCCAGTAATTATGAAAATATGGTCTCTAAGGATTAGGCAAAAAACAATACTTTCAGTATCTACTTATGAGGCTCTTAACCTGATTTCTTTTGAAACCAATAGTTTAGATCATTTCTTACTGTAGATTTAAATAAATCAAGAAATTGAGATTCTGAAAAAAATTTCTCACCTGAAGTCTTATACATAGAATCTGAGGTGATTTTCAATCCTAGAAATGCAGATGAGCCATTCAACCAGTTTTAATTTAATCAGTAAATATTGTTTTATTTTCTTTGATTCCTTTAAAATTGTGCTGAAATTATCAAATGTAAATGTCACAGTTCAAGGAACTAAATTTTGATTTTATTAATGTTCAAATTTTATCAGAGTTATGTGGTCCCACATAACAAAGTTATAATATCCATAGTAAAAGGTTTTGAACAGTTTTGAGTGTTACTGTAAAAATCAGAATTCTTCAATTATATTTTTAAATTTTTTAATCTTTATGGGTACATTACATAAACCCATCATGATTGCACTCCATAATGGGGATTTGTACCAGTATAAGACACAACTTACTTCTCATTTTTTCCCTTAGCCCTACCCACCCTACCGCCCCCCATATACATAAAATTTGTTTCCTTACATTTTGTTACAATCTCATCGTTTCTCCCACTTCACTCTATTTTACATTGAGCATTTTCTATTTCACAATATATAACATACAATTCTAGGACTCATTTACATCTTTATTTTCTCATACCAGAGAAGAGATACGATATGTACCTATCTGTGGCCATTTATTTCACTTACGAGGATATCCTCAAGGTATGTCCATTTAAGAAGAAATGATTCAAACTTATCATTTTTTATGGCAGAGTAATACTCCGTTCTGTAGAAGAACCACAGCTTTTTTATCCAATCTCCAGTTGATGGACACTTGGGTTGTTTCCAAGATGTAGCAGTCATAAATTGGGCTGCTATAAACATGGGTGCACATGTGTCACTGTGATATGAGTCTTTTAATTCTTTTGTGTATATACTTGGCAGGGCAAAGGCCGGATCAAATGGGACCCCCAATCCTAGCTTTTTAAGGAATGTCCAAACTGATCTCCACAGGGGTTGTATGAGTCTACAGTCCCACCAACAGTGGAGAAGGGTTCCTTCTTCTCTGCAGCCTCACAAACATTTGCCATTGGCTGAATCTGAAATGGCAACCATTCTATGTGGAGTGAGATGAAATCTCTATGTTGTTTTCATCTGCATCTCTTGAATGACTAATGATGTTGAACATTTCTTCATATGCTTCTTAGCTGCTCTTACTTCTTCCTCTGAAAAATATCTGTTCATTTCAGATGTCCATTTTTGAATTGGGTCATTAAATTTGGGTGGGCTGATTTTTTTGAGCTCTTTATATATTCTAGATAGTAGCCCTTTGTCTGAGGAACAGCTGGTAAAGATTTTTTCCCACATTGTTGGTTGCCTTTTTGCACTGTTGGTGGTTTCCTTTGCTGTGCAGAAGCTTTTTAAAAGAATGAGGTCCCATTTGTTGATTTCC
>PVIR01008134.1:0-57959 GCA_004026965.1 Petromus typicus
TATTTTGTCTCTAGCATCTATCTGAATCCAAACTTGATTGATATTAAATGAAACTTACCATTATCAACAAACTTCTCCTAGCTTATTTTTTAGCTTTAAATCAGCCAGAAATTTCTTTTGGGATTAGAGAGCCATCACCTAAGAAATCTTAGTTGATAGCTTATTTGAATGGGACATATTATAATGAAAATGTAGGAGACAGTGTCTGTTGTAGAAGATTGCATGAAAAATCCATTTAGTGTAAATTATTTCCCCAATATTAATTAAAAAACTGCACAAAATGGAAAATACTTTATTTTTCATATATGTCCTGAAGGTGGCAGTGATGATATTAAAACTTTCTTAGTTTGGGCCGTGTACCTGTAAGGGTTAATCTGTGAGTTCCTGCCATTTCCTCAGCTACCAGGGGTTACTCTACTATTCTCAAGGTGTGACCTGCAAGAAGAGAGTCGACTGAGGAAAACAGTCTGATCTGGATTATCTGTTTCTCCATCGTGCCAGGTATCATCATTTTAATTAAATTCCATGTATAGGAATCTCTTAATCTTAATATAGCAGTTATTGCATTTATGATTTCCTTCCAAGCATTTATAAACTTGTACTGCACCCTGCATTTTAGGGATAAGAATGCTGTCATAGGAGTTTTGACAATAGGCAGCAAAATATAACAAGCCAATAAACTAGAGAGGAAGAACAGAAGAGAGCCATTTTGAGCTGAGCTACAAAGCATTTTATTTAAACATCAGTAGGTTTCTATTAATGTAGACAATATTTTTTCCTGGAACAAATCAGAGTACATCCCTGCACTTCCCCCAATGTGTAGTACTCTGTCCTTGCCAAGGGAATTGTCATCAGATGAGGACCTGGTACACACTAAAACAAGTACGGCCATTGTGAATCTATTGCTTTTTCCTAAACTTATTTTACTCAGTTGCAAAGCAAAATTAGTAATCCCCAAATCAGTGGATATATATCCAAAGGAGCTTTTCCTCAGTAACTTCCAAGCTTTCTATCCAGTTTTCCCAATAACTTCTAGCCTTTCCTGAAATATCTTGCCAGTAACATTCCTATTTGTCCACAGGATCCATTATATTTTGAAGATAATTAAAATGTTAAAGAAAATAATGCATGAGATTTCATCAAGTTTTAGACCTTGGAATGTGGAAGGTAGTTAAAAGTTGAAACATAACTGGTTTCTCTCAAAGTACAAGGAGGACAAAGAAATTACAAGGACATCTGTCAAGAAATGAATCAGTAAGTCACCAGAAAACATTTATACCTCTTTGCATGGTCCTTGGCACAAACTTAGTGTCCAGTAATTATTTGTTGGGTATAAGATTCTGTTTCTGATTAACCATTTACCATTTTGTTTAGTTCATTCAAGTGAAAGAATTGAGAGAGAAAGAAAGTACAGAGCTGGGTAGAAGTCACTTCTCTTTTTGCTGTCTCAGCTGAAACAATATGTGGTTTATCCTCTTTCCTATGTGCCACCTGCATGCTATGGCCAATGAACATCATTCACACAGGTGGAAGGATTGCTTCCTGTCTCCAAATTGCTGATGTGTAAAAGTACAGATGAGTTTTAAAATCAAGTTTTGTTTGACATCATCCTACATTTTGAACTGTGAAAGATAAAGGAAAACACAACTGATTTCAGTTCATATGATGAGAGAATGCACAAGTAGAATAGTGAAGAAAGACCAGAAGATCTTTTTGGGTCGACAGAAATTATAGGAAAATATGAAAATGAGTTGGACTGGCGATCATAATAGTTTAGCTAAAGAGAAAAATGAGTCATACTTTCCTGGTTTTTGTTCCTCAGAAGGAGACAACAGTGGAAGTACTGATCAGCTGGAACAAAACCTCAAAGAATAGTCTGTCTCTGTGTGTCTGTCTGTCTGTCTGTCTGTGTCTCACTCTGTCTCTTTCTCTCATAAAGATCAAGTATACAAGGAGAGGTAGATCCTGGCATCTCACAGAGAGCATAGGGCCTGAGAAAGGACTTTCGTACCAGATGGAGCAGAGTTCTGCCCAGAGCCCCACATGCAGTCTTCAGAGCTACCTCTGGGAAGTTTCATTTCCTCACCACTCTATTCTTCCCTACAGGATGGGGGTTTCCTCAAAGAAGCTCTTTTCTCTTAATCTGTGTATCTGTCTGAATGTTTCATTGTAGTTCATTAATAGTTTCAGCACTAAAAGTCCATTGTTAGGCCTACAGGGAAAATATCTATATGAATGAAAATAAAATCACAAAATAATTGAAACTATTTTTCTCTAATACATGTAAGATATAATTATAAAAAAATTAAAAATATTGAGGGGCAAATAGCATTTGGGGATATATTTTTTTCATTTCCTCTCTCTTTTGGGAGGTTCTGTTCTTTTTTGGTGTATCACTAGTGAGTAAAACCAAGGGCCAGAAAGCCCTTCTGCATGTATTCAGATGAGATTGCGTTATTGTGACATTATATAATGTCCACACATCTCAGTTCGTGCTCTGCAGCAGGTGACAGCGGTGGCATCAACATGAGTTGTGAGAATCAACTGAGTTGATTTCTATTGAGCCCTGAGAATGGTGCCAGTCACTTAGTAAATCACAGTGCAGGTCAGATATTGGTCTGTTCTCTTTGTCAGTGGAGAAGGTAGGAGGGAAGGCTAGGCCATTCTTTATTACAGAGTCGCAGTCAGGTCACAAGGGAAATGAGCCCCATACTCTTTCAGTATTGGGGTCTCTTCCCATATAATAGTCATTGTCACCACATGGAAACACGTGACAGAAGATAGGCAAACATTCAGTATGGTTTTGGAGAACAAAAGCCCAACAATGAAAGACTTAGCACCCAACCGAGAACCAACAAGCCTTCACACTCCAATCATCAACATAATCAATTTCTACTTAGTAACTCAAGTCATCCTCTTTTTTAAAAACTGAGTTTGTTGGCACATTTTAATTATACATCATTTTCACAATCATCACTGAGAATTTGTACCTGTACATAATATATGTGATTCTTATTTTGTTCATTCCTCTGTCCTCCCTCTAGAATCTCCACCCCTTTATATACATAAGCTTGGTTTCCATTTTTTCCTTTTTATCTTCAGAATTCGGTCATTTTCTGTGCCACCTGCGAGCACGGTTCACAAGCTTCAATCCAGATTCTCTGTAAGGCAGAGCGGGTCAGATTTGGACAGTGCCACCGCAATTATTGCGCATGCATGCACTGTCATATGAGTTAGGCTCATGGTTTCCGCACCACTGGTAGTATGTACTGTACTCTTCAGTCCTCTCAGTTTGCAGTCAGAGAACAGAAGATCTAAACTTTTTAATCTTTTGTTTTACTCTGCCTGAAATTTCTATATTGCTGGAAGTTGTAAGTCTATACTTAGATGCTAAACAGAATGCTGACCTTAACTTTCTTGGAACACTTTCGACCTCCACTTTTAAAATGTGTCCTATTGCCTTACTCAAATATAGCATAATGCACACATCAGGTCAATAATTTAAGTCTGATGAGATCAAGGAAGTGGAACAAAAGAGAGAAGTGATTGAAATGATGGACACAAGTGTAAAATCAGAGAACTGAGCACTATGTCTAGAATCTGTGTAAATAACAACTACTTAAAACAAGTAATAGGTAGCACTGGCTACATGGAAACATGTGTTTTAAGGGAACAGTATCTCTTCATGGAGAACAAGGGCAAAGGATTCATTACTGACAACATGGAATTAAGAAGGACACTTGGACTACTTCTACCCAAGGAGTCACAAGAGTAAAAGAACAACTTAACTTGCACTCTAATGGTTTTCAGGAAGCAGTGTCATGGGAAAAAGCCAGACTTCAGTTATGGGAGAAAGATGAATGCTTTTGGAGCAGTTGAGAAGAGATGGGCTTTTAGTGGTGCCAGACTTTGAGTTCTTGGATGGATTTGAAGAAGTTTCAGGAGATTAGTCATCAAAGAATATAGGAAGCTCAGATGGAGATAATGTCTGCTGGAGATTAAGCATGACCAATCCCTTATGGACCTGAAAATAGTCACTGTGAAATGAGCAGAGGTTCACCCTGAGCTGAGAGGCTGAGAGAAGTCTTTAAACGGCAGCAGATCTGCTTTCCATGGACACCCAGATGCCCCTTCAGTTTTGGCTTATAGGCCTTAAGGACAAAAGTGAAAATATCTCAAATAGGTACCTAACTTGAAATATTTGTCACATTGGTGAATAAAACAGTTTAAAATCATAAGTATGTATTTATAAAATCAAGATTATACTGTGTAAAATTTTCTATTTTTTCTTTATTTATACATTAAGTAGGCCACTAATCCTGCTTCTTGATCATGATTTTAAAATGGCTATATGTGGATGTACAATAATCAATTTAAACATCATTTTAGTTTTGGAGAGTTGTTTCCATAAATATACAATATATAAATTTTACCCAAGCAATATGTCACTGAAAATACATTTAGAAGTGGAGTCACGAACACTGAAGGAGGTGCCAGTAATTACTGTCAAATTTAAATAAATATGTTAGATTAAAGACAATTTAGAGGGAAAGAACGGAAGTGAGATCTAGAAGTCAGACAAGCTGGAGGCGAGTCAGTTCTCTGACTTTCTGGGAGTCAAATTTACCTTTAGGCTCAAGGATGATCAGCCAGGGAAAATGAGTGTCAGATTTTTGCAAGGATGAGTAAGGGTCATGGCGAGAAGAAGCAACATGAATTATCAGTGTCAGGACTGAAAAGATTCTGATTTCAGAGTTTTGGCAAAAGTCTGTGGATTTCAGACATTACTATGTCAAATATACTTTTGCTTTATTATCCCCACACCTCTGCCATCACAGGGTTTTACTGTGAACAAAGAAACATTAATGCTGATCTCGACTGAAATCTCAACAGCATATTTCACAGATTTAGAAAAAAAAATCCAAACTTTCATCTGAAACCACAAAAGACCTAGAATAGCCAAAGCAATTATAAGCAACAGGGACATGAGGGGGGTGTATTACAACTCTGAACCTGAAACTATACTATAAAACCACTGTGGTAAAAACTGCATGGTACTGGCAAAGTAACACACCCAAGGATCAATGGAGTAGACTAGAAGATCCAGAAACTACTCCAGATACACTGAGCCACCTCATCTTTGACAAAGGAGCCAAAAATCCTCAATGGAGGAAAGATAGCCTCTTTAACAAATGGTGCTGGAAAAACTGGGCTTTAACTTGCCAAAGACTAAAATTAGATCTCTTTTACCGTGTACCAAGCTAAAATCGAAGTGGATAAGAGACCTAAATATTAAAACAGACACTCTAAACCTACAGCAAAACAGGTTAGGTAAAACTCTCAAAGACAATGGCTTAGGGAAAGACTTCCTGAACAAAACCTCTATAGCACAGGAATTGGCTGAAGAAATTAGCAAATGGGACTTCATTCTTTTAAAAATCTTCTGCACAGCAAAGGAAACCACCAACAGAGCAAAAAGGCAACCAACAATGTGGCAAAAAATCTTTCCCCAGCTGTTCCTCAGACCAAGGGCTACTATCTAGAATATATAAAGAGCTCAAAGAAATCAGCCCACCCAAATTTAAAGACCCAATTCAAAAATGGGCATCTGAAATGAACAGATATTTTTCAGAGGAAGAAGTAAGAGCAGCTAAGAAGCATATGAAGAAATGCTCAATATCATTAGTCATTGGAGAGATGCAGATGAAAACAACACTGAGATTTCATTTCACTCTACATAGAATGGCTGCCATTTCAAAATTAGCCAGCAGCAAATGTTGGGAAGGCTGGGGAGAAGAAGAAACCCTTCTCCACTGTTGGTGGGACTGTAGACTCGTACAACCCATGTGGAGATCAGTTTGGAGATTCCTCAAAAAGCTAGGATTGAAGGTCCCATGTGACCCAGCCATTGCCCTGCTAGGTATATACACACAAGAATTAAAAGGCTCATATCACTGTGATATATGTGCACCCATGTTTGTAGCAGCTCATTTTGTGATTGCTAAGTCTTGGAAACAACCCAAGTGTCCATCAACTGGAGACTGGATAAAAAAGCTGTGGTTCTTCTACAGAATGGAGTATTACTCTGCCATAAAAAATGATAAGTTTGAATCATTTCTACTTAAATGGACATACCTTGAGGATATCCTCATAAGTGAAATAAATAGGTCACAGATAGGTACATATAGTATCTTTTCTCTGGTATGAGAAAATAAAGATGTAAATGAGTCCTAGAATTGTATGTTATATATTGTGAAATAGAAAATGCTCAATGTTAAATAGGGTGAAGGGGGAAAAATGTTGAGATTGTAACAAAAAAGTAAGGAAACAAATTTTATGTATATGGGGAGGCAGTAGGGTGGGTAGGGCTATAGGAAAAAATGAGAATTAAGTTGTGTCTTATACTGGTACAAATCCCCATTATGGAGTGCAATCATGATGTATATACATCATGTACCAATAAAGATAAAAAAAAGAAAAAAAGAAAAAAAAAGAAACATTAATGCTGGTTTTCAAAGTATTTTAATTTCTGAGCATGTTGAAATACAGTTTAATGTTGGAGAAGGGATGACTAACATGTGCACTACTAAAATTTTCCTGAAGTTTATCTTTAAGCCTCAGCCCCTTGATTTTAGGCTGTTCTTAGACAGAATTATTTAAACACAAATGAACAATGGTGGTTAATGAGTTTAATGCTCACATGTTTCATTAATTGGATCTAGATTAGATTGAATTATTTATATGGAGGGTTTCAATTGCTGAAATCACCTTCATATGTTATCATTCAAGCATTCATTCTCAAGCAGGGGCTGTTTTGTCCCCTTCTTCCCATAGACGTTTGGAAATGTCTGTGGCATTTTTAGTTTGTGCAGCAGGAGGGGGAGGAGGGCGCTGTTGTCCTTTGTTGGGTGGAGACCTGGGCTGCTCTTGAACATCTTACAATATGCAGGACAGTCCTGCAAACACAAACTGACCAAACTGTCAATGGTGCTACACTGAGAAAACATGAAATATGTAGAACAGCTGGGGGCTTAAGAAATTTTCATTTTATTTTAGCTCGTAACATAATTTAGAAAAACTTGTTCATTTTCAGTAAAGGTAGGCATTTAATATTTCCCATATGTTATTAAATGTATCCTGTGCTTTTATCTGTGATGAATTTCTTCATCACATTCATAAGGTAAGAGGTAAGGCAATCTCTCTTAAACATTTCACTATTAAAATGTTTTGTTGATTGCATAATCCATTAGGAAGTTTAAGGTTTTGCTTACCCATAATTTCCAAAACAGATATCTTCTTTTTCCTCTTTGAAATAGTGACTGTGCCAGCTAGAAAAGGCTTCCATGTGACTCAAAGAACAGCAGTCAGATTCCTGACTGGAAGCAGAATGCTTTCTTTGGAAATCTATTTCTAATAAATTTCGATAAGTCCTTACAAGGGCAGAAAACAGTTAAAGTAGCACAAATAGCTCCCTGCTGTGAAGTAGGGAAGAAGACAACCTCAGTTACCAGTTAGTTCTGGATCGTTCCATCCCCCCTCTTCTTTCTTTCTTTTTTTTTTCTCACCTCCTGGGGATATTAATGCTCAGCTTTGCTGGAAATTAATGACAAGCCTTGGCCAGAAACTATCCAGAAACTATAGAAATCCAGCCTCTCTATAAAATCTCCCAAAGCATTTCATTATGAGACCTCTGCTGGTCACCTTCTCAGTTTTCACCTGGGATCCAAGCATGGCTTTTGAAGCAGTAATTGCCAAGCTGGAGTGGACAGTAAAATGAAAGTGAGTAGGCATTGTCAAAAAGATTTCTGAGACCATCTCCTAAGTATCCCTTAGGCAACCAGTTGTCCCTGTACTTTCTCCTGGGCAGGTAGTCACAACTTCCTTTCACTAATCAATGCATTGCAGTTATTGCCACACTTCAGTTATTATGAGTTACATTGCTTTGAAAATTGTGTATAAGTATTTGAGTCTCTTTTTCATTTCTTCTGCATATACATCCAGGAGTGGTCTAAGGGGTGTCACATGTCATCTCCTCATTGAACTGTTTTTTTCTTTTTGAGACAGGGTTTCATTTTGTAGTTCAGGCTGCTCTTGATATCACTGTGTAGCCCAGGCTGGCTTTGAACTCACCGTGATCCTCCTGCCTTACTCTCCCAAGGGATGGGGTTACAGGCATGTGCCACCATGCCTAACTTCATATCATTAATTAATTTTTGAAGGACCTGTTTTGCATGAAATCTGTAGCTGCTTTCATTGTCATGGAAATGCATGAAGGTTTTGTTTTTCCAAGGCTGCACTGTCAGTAGTCATTAGCCTCTTTTTTTTTTCACTATTGCCACTGGAACAGCTGTGAAGTGGTATCTGGTGGTTGGGTTCCTGCACAATAGAACCAAAATGCCCACCATTTACATCCTCCTGTGGAGGAGCTGAGCTTTTTCCATCTGCTTACCAGTCATTTGTGTGTCTTCTTGGGAGAAGTATCTATGCAAGTTCTTTGCCCATTCAACAAAATTGTATTAGTTCATTTTACTTGGGTTATAGGAATTCTTCATATATTCCAAGTGAAGAATTCTTATCATAAACACGATTGGCAAATAGGTCAGTGCTTTCATGGAAAAAGCAATATCATTTTTTTAAGCTAACCTCTGTCTTTCTATTCCCTTCTATATCATAAGATTGCAGTATGACATTTTCATACTTATGCAAAGTTTTTCTCTTAATTCAAAATGACTTTTAGAGATCAGTGCAGCTTTTTAGCTGCTGGATATGTAGCCTCTTAGTCCTGTGCCACTTTCAGTCTGATACAGCTCTTGCAGAGAGAGCTCATGCAGGATCTTTTGCTCCAGTTTCTTGGCTTTTCATGTGCTGGATGTGCTGGTAGTATCCCCAAGTGTGAATAAAATTTTGCCTTTGATAGATAGTGTCATGTGTGCCTGTTGACCTTTCAGCAATTTTACTCCCCTTACATAAAGCATGACATTTCTCCCATTGCTCCATTGGGAACAGTGTGCTTTTAATTTTTGATCTTTGTCAGTCTGATGGGTCAAAGTGTTACCTCTGAGAAACAATGCACATGGTGAATTCTACTCATTCATTTCATAATAATAAATATGTAGCTAAAAAGTAGTCCCCACATAATATTTAGCCTTTGCCGGGAACATTCTATATACTTTGTATTTCTTAACTCTCAATTTCAGACTTACCTTTATAGTACCAGTGGTTTCTTCTTTCAATACATAAGAAACATAAATAAAGGGTTAAGTAACACTGCTTTTCAAGATCTTTAAGGGTAAAGAGAAATAGCAGAGGAAGTTTGATTTCAGAGTTCATCCTCTTTCAGACAGCTATTTTTCTTTTGAGGCACTGGAAATTAAAACTAGGGAGCCATGATCTGCGTTCCCAGGACTTTTTCTTTGGAGACAAAGTCCTGCCAAGTTGCCCAGGTTCTGATGTGTGATTTTGCCACTTCAGCCTTCAGAGTAGCTGATGTTACAGAAATGTGTCACCAGGCCTCAATAGTTTTATGTGCTCAACAGAATGACATGGAACTCAATAACATTTCCAAGTATAGTTTCAAGATACAACTATTTGCTGGTGTTAAAAATAAACTATATGCCGCTATTTATAATTTGTCTTCCATTACCACCAAATGTATTACTGGAAGCTGTTCAAAGCCTTATATTCTTAATTTTCCAGGATCCCCTAACAAATGAACACAAGTTGAGTGGTTTAAAGTGGTAGAAACTTAGTCCTCAGCAGTCTGCAGGTTCGCACTCTGAACGTGGGTCCTTAGCACAGCACAGACCTTTGGAAGTCCATGGTGGGGGCGACACTGTTCCTTGTCACTTTCAAATCTTGTGGCTGCTTCTTTTCCTTGACTTATGGCCAGTCATGTTGCTCCAACTGTTTTCTCTTTCAGTAACACTGGTTAGTTTTCTGCATATATTTTCCTCTGTGGGTTTTCATCTCTTCTCTTTCTGCTTCTCTAAGAACACCTGTAACTGAGTTAAAACCCAACCCCACTATTCAGGATGAACTTCTCTTGCTCAGATCCTTGTCTTAATAATACAGATCACAATGGATGTTCATATTTACTTTCCATGTAAGATAACACTCACAGGTCTTGGGGGATCAAATCTGGAAATACGTTTTGTAGGATCATGGCTGCCCTATAATACACATTTGCAATTCAACTAAAATACTGCTAACCCCTTTCATTTCCTTCATTTTCCATGCATTCATTCCCACACATGTAGTCAATGCCTGCTCCATGGCAGAAGTGGCTCAGGTGTAGAGAATACAGCAAAGAACAGAAGAGATGGCACCTCTGGCTTCACGAACACAGCAAAGAATAGAAGAGATGGCACCTCTGGCTTCACGGTCTCATATTTTGTTTGAAGAAGCCTGACAATTGTGAAGAAAAAATAAAGATGAAAAGTGCCATTGGGTGATAAATGTCATGGAAAGAAATAAAGCTGAGAAGGAAGTGAAGTGGCGTGGAAAGAGTGGTTGAAATGTCAAGCGTGTTCATATGGAAAGGTTCTCTGAGAAAATGACCATGCTATCATGACATAGGACTCTCCAGTGTGTCAGCTTCACCTCTAGAACTGTCAGTGTCACTTTTCTGCCCAAGTCCTGTGTGAATAAGATCTGGAGATGAGGAGTTGTTCCTATGCCAGATGGATGGGTCTCCATGGTATAAGTGCCTTCGTAAGAGGGCAGAAAAGATCTGATACAGATGGAACAAGAGGAAATGTAGCCATGGAGGCAGAGATTGACACTAAGTCTACCTTCTACCAGAAACTAAAGATAGCAAGGAATAGACTGAGACATGTTTCAGAGTTTCTCCTGTTTGGAACAATGAGATAATGAATTGTATTGTTTTAAGCCATCTGGATCATGGTAATTTTCTATAGAAGCCACAGGGAACAAGTATAATGTTAGCAGAAATTCCTAGAGAGATGAAGAAGCCACTAACACATTTATCTTGGGAATGGAGATGTCAGATAGATGACAACTTCTCTGACTCCTTGAGATGGAAATGCAGGCCTCACATGACTGGGGAGCTACTAAGATGCCACTGAATCTGGAGTACGGTGAGCTGGGAGAAGTTGGCGAAGAAAAGTTAGATAGATGTGAGGACTGTCACTTGTGGCATGATTCTAATACTTTTATGGATAAGAGCAGACTGATTTGGAGTGTCATATTTTAGGTGAGCTGAACATTGTACTAAAATATTGTTGGATGAGAGAATTTTTTAATCTAAGAAGCCATTGCTTTGTACAAAAAGCAGCAACCTAGGGCTTCAAGTTGTAAAGGCTTTTCTGTCTATTTATTAATAAACACTTAACTTTCAAATGAGAGCATATGTTCAGTGTGTAGTTTGAATTTTGCTTTCATTTAAGACGTGGTGATGTGGCTGCAAGAGTAGGCACCCTTCATCTTTGTGAGCTTTGATTAGGGCTTAAGAATGTGTTTGCATGGGAAAAAATGAGAATTAAGTTGTGTCTTATACTGGTACAAATCCCCATTATGGAGTGCAATCATGATGTGTATATTTAATGTACCAATAAAGATTATAAAAAAAAAGAATGTGTTTGCATGAGGGATACAAGTCCTCTTTAGGACATATATGACTACTCTGGAGCGCAAAGGGTCAGTCTTTCCCCTTCAGGTCAAACCTGTAGATTCCAAATTTACTATCTATCCTTTTGTACCTCAAATATTGAATGATATTAAATGAGGCACCATCTGAATGGTTGTTCTAATGCATTTTTTGTGCATAAAATTTCAGCAATAGATAGATTCTTACTGAAAACACATTCTTTATATATTTTGCACTTTAATGCAAACAAAGTGTCAGTGAGTAGATAAGACTTTCTCCCCTCATACATGAAGCAATAGTGGGATAGAAAGAAGGAATACAGAAAGCCTCATCTTTGGAGATGTGTGTTCCAAAATATTTTTTCTTCATATTGTCCTATGAGATTAGTACAGAAACACTTAAGGCATTAATCCCACAGTCCAGTTTTCTAAAATCATCATGGTTATTTTCAGATTCTAGAAAAGGTCAACTTTAGGTATTGCTTTGTCTTTTGGGCTTAATATATTTGGATCTGATATAAAGAAATGAGTTTGATGGGAGGATGGAAATGTGTATATTCTGTTCACTGTATCTTGATATATGCAGAATACATTTCATTAGTAATTCTCATTTTGTATCTGGTATGCAGTCTGTGAGAACCTTAGCAGTGAGCCCAGCAAAGTTGCATTTGGAGTCCTGACTAATGGAAACATAAAAACTGTGTATTGTTTTTCCTCTTAAATCTAGGTTACTGAAAATTATATTTTGCATTTTAATGGTATATCAAATTAATATTTCCCCAAATAGACACCATTTAGAGATACTCTCCTTTGTCTATATAAATTGCATAATCTATAAGATTACTTTGAGATGAGGCATTATTTTCTACATGAGAAAATTTGGGTTAAGAAAAAATAAGAGTGAATAACTTGCCATGCCTACATCTCTAAGAAGTAGGACCATGAGGAAATACAGCAGAATCTTGAGTTGTATCTCTGTATTCTATTCATTAAGTCATACAGCTCAAAATACAGGAAAGCAATTTCATGAATAATCTTAAAGGCTCCTCTCTTAACTGACTTGAGTGTCAGTAGAACTTGTTTTTAACCTATCTTATTTAACCCTGTGATATTTATTCATTTGGACATCTTCAAAGTCTGTTTTATGATGTCTACTTCTGTTTCCTTACTATAGTCAGGTAGACATCCTGAAAAATTTTCCCTAGTTTCCACTTCTGAATGCTTATGAATAAAATGACTTCTAAATCTCCAATTAGATAGAAAAATCTCTACAGTTCACTTTATTACTCATTTTATTTTCTTATGCTGTGAAAATTTGAGAAAATCCATTAGACAAATACACTGAGTAAAGTCACTATAATCCAGTTTCTTAAGTAAGGGATTTTTATTAAACAAAGAAGGAAATTGGCTTTATTGAACTTTTATCCCACTTTATTGTGAATCCTTTAAAAATGTTCCTAATTTCCTTAAGAAAATTGACTTACAGATGGTTTATTTTTCTTATACCATAATGAGCTGATAAAAAGATACATTGGTTTAGTTTCTAGAGAGCTACAAGTGTAAAAAGCGAACTCTAATTTACAGAGTATGAAACCACAGTCCTCCCACTGTTTCCCCAAATCACTTTCTTATAATGAAATTGAAAACCTCAACCAAATTTCTCATAATCAATATGAAGTCTCAAACTTTCAGAAAATGTATTTAAATTAACTCTATTTGGTGGTTAGTAGATGAAAAAGATGAGGCAAGAAGAAGAAAGGAAAGAAATAGGAAAAAGAAAAGAAAGAGAAGTAGAAAAAAGATAAGCATACATATATGTATGGTAATCTATCTACCTACCTACCTATAGACAGATTTATTTCTTTTTCTCCAATATACATCTAAACAGACATTATCATATATATATATATATATATATATATATATATATATGATAATTTAAGTTGATACATGTTTGTATATTTTGCACGCTATGCAATCATGTACATGTACCTATATGCTAATACATTTGCATATCCTGGCAAAGGAGGGTATGTAAATAGCATGCATGAGAGAAAAGTCCTTAAATGGTTTTCAAGATGCTGGCTTGTGTGTATCTTCGTCCCCCTGAGCAAGAATAGAATCACTGTAGTGATTAGGTTATGTTATATGGTAAAGACAAAGGCGTTTTTAAAATTGCAATTGAGATCCCAAATGGGGTGATTTTAAGCAGTCAGGTCAGAGATGTAGCTGAGTTAGACAGAGTTTACTCAGGGAATCTGGATCTTCCTGAAGAGTGTTGTTTTCTGACTGTGGAGAAGTCAGATCTGCATTATGAGAGGGGCTGAGAGGGGTCCTGTGGGGAGAAGGTAAGAGAGGCCAGCTAGGAAGAAGACCTCAGGCTAATAGCTACACAGAATGAGCTGAATTCTGGAAGATTTCTAATCCTAGAAAGGAGAGCTGCCCACATCTCACTAGGTGTGCATCTGTGCAGTCTGCAGAGGAGCTGGCAAAGCTTTCCCTTCACTCCTGACTCATACAAGCATTAAAAAATGTGTCTTTTAAAGCTATGACATTTATAGCAACTGGCTATATTGAAATAAAAAGAAACACAATTATTTAGTCAACTTCTTAGATGGTCACAGGCATTTTCTAGAATCAGGACTGAGGAAGTAATTCAGGTGTGTTCAGGGGTTGTAGAGACCCCAGGCTCTGAGCTCACAGGTTTGCAGTGTGTGCACTGACTAGTCCTACCGAGCAGGAGCTGTTCTGCTTCCCTGTGACAGGTGCAGGTGCATCACCTACCTTGTCACAGGCATTGAAAACATGCTTTAGCTTTAATGAAATGAGCAGAAATATTATAGGATTTTGTATGTCTGTGGGCCAGAGATTCGAGAACCTGGCCTAGAATTACCAACAGGGAGAATGATTTGTGGATGACTTTTTAAACATTCTATACCTGTGATGTAAAATTTAATTGGATATTTCTTTTGTTCTAAGCAGTTAAAAAGTTTGATATATAAACACTTATTAAATGTTTTCTGTGTATGGCCACTATCCTAGTTACAAGAAAAAGATTTGAAAAAGCTCTCTCCTCCCATATTGTACAATATACCAGGGGAAATATATTTAAACAAATTTAAAAAGTAAAATAAATGCATGAGCTCACAGCTCCTGTTATTTGTTTTGTAGAGAGTAAGGTATTTTGTATTGGACATGAGAGTAACCTTCGACGGGGAAAACAGGGGTGTCAGCCACCTAACTGAAGGTTTAAATTCAAATGACTAAAAACATTTGTGAAGTGAGATCCATGCTCTGTAAGTCTATTTACCATAAAATATTGGCAAATCTATTCTAACATCTTAAGCTCACAATTGATTGGTTATGTTTTCATCATTTCAGTGGAGCTTTCGAACAGTGTTGGCACAGGATGAAACAATTACCTCAACTGGAATTATGGAGACAACTTCCCATGTGAAATTCAATTAGCATTTTTTCTACCTCTCGAAATGACTTTCATATTGTTTGGATTCATTATTAAATGAGCTGGTGTGTGTGATTTCTGGGATGCAGTCAACCTGCTTAAGGAAGTTATTTTAATGAATTAAATCCTACTGCAGACTTTTAGTGTTTTTTGTTCCAAATATCACTTGTTTTGAAAAAAATCTGACTTATTATAGATGTGATAAAAAACGGGATGAAAGAAGGTTTTTTTTTTTTTTAAATATTTTGATTTAAGTTCCTAAAATTTGTTAGAGAGCTTCACTCTTTTCCTGTTAATAATTAAATTAATATGTGTTGTGAAATAGAAAATGTTTAAAAGGAAAGAGGATGTAGGGGTAAATAATGAGGGGGAAAAAAGAATGTGATAGTAATAAAAAAAGGAAACAAAGCTTATGTATATAGGGGTTGGGGGTTGCAAGGCGGGGGGGGTAAGGAGAAAAATGAGAATCAAGTTGTGTCATATTCTGGTACAAACTCTCAATGTTGAATGTGATGATGATGTGTATTTATAATGTACCAATAAATATTTGAATTTTAAAAATATGTGTACAGTTAAGACTTAGGTACTGTGCATGGCTATACATGGCTTTTCTTCCTCAGGATCCAGAAATTTCTTTTGCAGAACTCTAGTGGGTCTTGTAGACTCTGGGTTGCTTATGCTGTGAATGCATTATGCATTCCTCAAGGAGAATGCAGGTGTCTTAAAATGCAGCAGGACCATAATTTTCAGTTAAAAAATAAGGACAAACAATAAGATTCTGCATTAAATAAATAATTTGTACATGTAAAGTGTATATAAAGGGCTGGAGGTAGAATACAGTAGAGGTACAGCTATGCAGTATGTATGTGAACTCTGGGTTTGATCTTCAACAGCAGCACATACACACACACACACGCACACACACACACACTCACAAAGTAAAATGTATATATAAATATATGACTGTGTGATTATTTCTGAAATTACTTATTTTGAGAAAGTGATACAACTTCACAGAACTCACTTTTTCTCTGAGCTTTATTGCTGTGATACATGAATTTTAATTCAGTTTTCTTTATGGAATATTTTCTAAATTATTATGAGGAACTCTTTATATTTTGCATTCCTCAAATCCAACTTCTTTCCCATCTCTTTGTTCTAGCTGTTTCCCACAGTCATAAACAAAAGTAAAAGAAGACACTAGAAAATAAAGGGGAAGAAGTAAAGGTAGAGGCAAACAAAGTAAACGAAACCTCGAGCAATGAATCAACATAGTTTATGAAGCTAATGGACATCTGAGAGTAAGATGGAAGAGTGCAGAACCGGAAAAACCAGCGTCAACTCATACAGAGTCACAGTATCAAGGGACATGTTAGCCAGGTCGCATAAATAAAAATGACTTTTAGCCTTGCTTGAATAGACGTGCCCTGAGAGTCTAAGTCCATAATTTAACTCAAATGAAAGTTTACGTTAGAGTTTTCAGAATTGGGGAAATATAAATAACAGAGTTGTTTAGGTCAGTTAGTTACAACAGGCTTACTTAAGGTGAGATCATAAGAATTTTGCTGAGATAAATACTTTAAGATTCTGAGACATCCTCTCCTTGTTTACTCCCTTTTCTTACCAGCCCTGCAAAGCTTAACGGATGGTGATTTGTAACTGTGAAAAATGTATACCAAGAAAATAAGTGCACTGCATCGGAATTTCATGGAGGGCTGATAAAATTTCAGGTGCTAGCATCTCACCCCAAATCAAGTAAACTTCAGGATTTCTGAGGATAAACTCTGGGCATCAGGAGTTTACCAGCTGTCTTGGGAAAAATCTGCTGTTCACTCCAGTCATCTTTAATTTTTCAAGTGACTCCTGCCCTTGTACTGTGTTCCTCCAGGAACATACAGAACTGAAAGGTCAGGGATGCTTTTTCAAGACCTTACAGAGGTTCCCTTGTCAGGACTGCTGTGTGGATTTTTCTGAATATAACTCTCGGGAATTGTTTGCTTGAAATGTATTTGTGCTCAAAGTTTTTCTTCTCCGTTGACAATGATGTGGTTCAGCCTACTCTTACTAGGAAAAAAGAAAACACTTCATAGAACAGGGGAGTTATTTCTTCTGGTTTACTTGCCTATAGTGTTTTTGTCTGGTGTGCTTCTGTCAGTGAAAGCATGACATTATTTCTTCCATGGCAGAAAGTGCGCTGAACTTTTTTGAGCCCGAAATGTCTACTTTTAGTAATACCCCATTTCTCTGATGCTCTTTGTTCCCAAACTTATCTTGAAGTTCTTTGGTGCCAATTTCACTCATTGTTTTCTTCCGAGCCATCTCACCCACTCAGCTTCTCCGGAGCTGCCCTTATGGAGGTCGTCAGTGCTTCCGGTGTGAAACGCGGTGATCTTGCTGGCGAGGCCAGCTGCGGAACAGAATGGATCTCAGTCTGTCCTCAAATACTTGTCCTTTCCCGTCACCTCTCCAGTCGCCTTTCCCATCTACTGTGCTAATTCTTTTTTCACTTTCTGGTCTCTGACAGTTGAAGGTCTGGGCTCGAGGCACAGAACTTTCATTTCACAGGCCCACAGCCGGTCTCATCAGTGTCCTGGCTTCAAAAACAGTGTTCATTCTAGTGACAACTGAATTTATACGTCTCACCAGGACATCTCCCCATTTGGCCACAACAGTGGCTTCTGTCTGATCTACATTCCTGCCATAGTCTCTGCCCAGGAACTCCCACCAGACTCTCCCTCTTTGAGTGTCCACCCCATCTCCTGGGCCCCAGAAAAAAGCCCTGCGGTCTCCCTCAGTTCTGTTTCATCTTCCATGGCCATTCTGTCAGCATGATATTTTCTACTCTATTCCAAGTCTGTCTAGAGTATCACTCTTTCTTAGTGGTCACTGGCTAAGACTCTGGTACAGGCCCCTCTCTGTTCTGAGTCTCTTCCATGACCTTATGTTTTCAGGGTCTTTCTTGTCTATTTTTACCCCAGCACACAAGGTAGTTTTTGAAAACCTGTCAAAACACCTTTTCCCTTCACCCGATGATGAAAGCCAGTGTTCAGAAAATGATTTGTGAGGGCCCCCTTTCTTTCCTCCACTCTTGTGCCCTCCCATAAATGCTCTTGGCTCTGGGCTCTTGGTAATCCTACGGGTCACAGAAGCGGCACCAGACCTGACACCTGCTGCTCCCTCTGGTACTTGCGCGTTCACAGTCGCTGCCATGGGGTAGTCAGGCTTCCTCCCTTTCTGGCGAAATCTTCTGAAGCCCACTCACCGGCAAACCTCTTTCTCCAACATGACTTCCTCCTTCCGCATGTTATTTCTGTCTGGAGAAATCTGACACACATACCTTATGTAATGTATTTCTAGAGGGATGTGTGCTTCTTGCTTTGTTCACGTTTTATCCTTCACACTTTGGGAAGTGACTCCGTTTTACAGGTTTCAGTCGGTCTTTGTGAACGGAATACATCACTTAGCTTATCAGTGACGTATAAACAGCAATGCCTGGTGCTCACTCAGCTGTTCAAAGATATTACACTGATGCTCACGTTGGAATTCTTGATGAAATGTGAAGAATTCCAGGACTGCACTGTTTTGTTTCTTCAGGACACTGCACACCTGCTGGCATCTTGCAGAGTCCCCGTCTTAGCTTCCTGCTGTGTTTGCAGCTCTACAGAAGTGCTGGAGTTTACACAGAATGACAGCAGCTGAAGCTTCAAAAAAGCTGCACTGTCTCTTGAAACCTATGGCACTTACTTCCTGCTGGGCTTAATTTCAGGGCCGGAGTTATTAAACATTGGAAGGTGTTAGCTTTTCTGATTGGGGATCACACTGAAGCTTATGTATGCATTTAATGCTTGTGTGAAACAAACCTAAGAGCCTTTCATCATGTCATACTCTGAGAATCCCACTTTTTTTTTTAATTGTTAGTATAAATTTTCAGTACGCAGAATTTATATTCTCCTTAGGGAGTAGGTGCACGTGTACAACACAGCTGGATTTTTAAAAATCCTATTTTCCTTCCAATGCATCTGCTTCCTTCTGTCTCTGGATCTCTTTTCCCCATTTCCATTTTTAATCTTGTTCATTTTTTATTTCTCTTTTTGTGCATGCTTGTGACATGCAGATGTCACCTTCAGTGTAGGTATCTAGTACTGTACGTAATGCATCTGATGAACTTTTACTCCCGGCTCTCACTCCATCCCCTCTCCATTGGTATCTGGGAAGTTTCACGTTCACAAAAGGTCTACAGGTTTCCTTCCACCAGTGCTTCCTTTGGCTCTTTATTTGTACATTGCCTTCCTCAACTAAGAGTCACTGTGTGATGTTTCAGCTCTTGCGTCTAATTTTTTTCCACTCCACATTGTATTTTCCAGTTGTAACTATCTTCCTAAAAATATCTCAAATTTAGCCTTCCTTAGAGTGGTCTTCCATTACATATAGATACCACATTTGCTTTATCCATTTATTTGTCCACTGATAGATATTTGGGCTATTTCTAAGATTTAGTTGTTATGAATTCTGCTGTTTTAAATAGTTATATGCCATTTTCCTTGTTCTATCATGCCTTTAACTTTTTGGGGAGGGGAATTTTGAAGGGAGCTAGCTTGGTAAAATGGAATTCCCAGCTTTAGTTCTTTGAAGAATCTCTTCCCTGATCTCTATAATTGTACTGGTTCATATTCCCACTAACAACATACAAGGGCTTATTTTTCACTGTAGTCTTGACAGCATTTGTTATTGATTTTTTGGTGATGGGTATTCTTTTTATGTCAGATGAAATCTTAGTGGTTTTTTCTAAGTGTTGTTTTAATTTTGGTAATGATCAGAGATGATAAACATTTTTTATATGTTCACCATTGTATTTGTTTTGAGAGTGTTTATTTATTTCACTTGCCCATTTCTTAATTTCATCAATTATTTGGGGATATTTTAATCTGTTTTTTAGTTTTTTTCACACTCTAGATACTCATCTTTTGTCTGAGGAATATCTGGAAATATATTTTTCCATTATATATATTGTCTCTTCACTCTACTAATTGTTTTCTTTGCTATGCAGAAGTTTTGTGATTGATCTAATCCCACTTTGTTGATTCTTCTTGTTATTATTTAATGTAATTGGAGTTCTGTTTAGAAAGAGATTACATATACCCTTGACTTCAAATGTTTTACCTATTTTGTCTTTCAGGATATTTATTTACATTTTAATGTTTTATTTTATTTAATTTGTATTCAATTTAGGGCATGGAAAGAAATATATGTCCAGCTTACATCTTCTGCAAATAGATAATCAATTTGCACAGAACCATTTATTGAATAGGCTGTTTTTACTCCAAAATATCTTCTTTTTTTTTTATTTGCGATACTAGGGATTGAATTCTGGCCCTTGTGCTTCCAAGAGAGGTGCAGTACCACTTTAGGCTAATCCTCAGCCCTGACATATCTTTTTGATCCCTTTGCTAAAGATCAGATGGCTGAGTGTGTGTGGAGAAGTTTCTGAATCCTCTATTCTATTCCACTGATCCATGTGTTGGTTTCTGCTCTGACACTGTGCTGTTTTTGTTACTGATGCTTTGTAGTATAACTCAGAATCTGGGATTGTGATGCCTCCTGCTTTGTTCTTTAGTGCTCAGTATTGTTTTTGTTATTGTATATCTCTTAGATATCATATACATTTTTTAGATTGGCTTCTCTAGTTTTCTGAGGAGTTCTGTTGGTATTCTGACTGGGATTGTGCTGAATTTATATAGGTGTTTGAGGAATATGGTCATTTTAATGATATTAGTTCTACCAATCAAGAAGCAGAGGACATATTTCTACTTTATGCTATTTCTTCAATCTCTTTTTTAAGAGTGTTGTAGTTTGCACTGTAGAGATCTTTCACTGTCTTCATTAGGTTAGTTCCCAGATGCTTAATTTTTCTTGATACTATTTTGAAGGCTATTGTTGCATAATTTCTTTTTTGTTGAGTTCCTTATGGGTATACATGAATGTTATTGATTTTTGTGTGTTGATTTTATGTGCTACTGAAATTGGTTCTTAATTCTCAGAATTTTTTTTGTGATTCTTTAACTCTGATAGATTATCATGTCACCTATAAGTAAAGATAATTTGATTTATTCCTTTCTTCTATGTAGCCTTTTTATTTCTTTTTCTTACCTGATTTCTCTGGCTAGTGTTTTGAGTAGAATGTTGAATAGAAATGTGATAGTGGGCCTCTGTTGTTCTCCTGACTTTAAAGGGAAAGATTTCAATCTTTCCCAGTTTAATACTATATGGGCCATTGGTTTGTCATTAATTGCTTTATGAGATTCAGGTGAGACCTTTTTATTCATATTTTCTTCAAAGTATTTTTATCATGAAGTGGTGTTGGATTTCTTCAAGAGTTTTCTCTATACCTATTGATATGATCATGTGCTTTTGTTCTTGCTTCTGTTTGCATGGTATATTACATTTACTGATTTGCATGATAAACCATCTCACTTGAAATTCTGGGATGACCCATACTTGGTCATAATGCATGATGCTTTTGAGGAAGTGTTGCATTCTATTTTTTAGTTTTAGTTTCATTAATTTCTACTTGGATCTTTATAATTTCTTTCCTTAGTTTCCATTTGAGTTTGGACTGCAATTCAAATGTCTTGAGGTTCCTAAAGAATCTTGTTTCTCACAATTTTATACCTTGATGCTTGTTCTCAGGTGAGTGCAGTGAACTTCCTATCTGTAAGAACTAAGTGAACCAGTTTTGAGAAAGTATGTCCTCCAATCGACCTGAGCTGGCTGCACACTGATGCCATGATAAAGAAGAGTCCTGTGACCCAGGAACAGATGATCTAGTAACATCTAGGGGATGCCCTAGGGGAAAGGACAGTGTGGGTGGACAGCATGGGGGTTGTGATGCCCAGAAGTAAGATGGTTTTCTGCTCAGTGCAAGAAAAGTTCATCTGATGTTGCTGTTATCAGCTTCTTCTCCAGTTGTTCCATGCGGGTGAAACCATATATAGGTCATGGAGATAGTTTTTTTTGCTTGTGGCATAAAGATATTTATACTTGATATGTCAACTTAAGTCACTTATTATTTTGTGTGTTGGAGTCAGTAGGAGTGGCAAGGTTGAAGGATGATTTTCATTACCATTCCTCTTTCATTTCCTTAAACCACACTGAGGAACTGTGACTTGCATAAGGAACATTTAATATTTAGGGCTATAAAAGTTTCTGAGTGGTGAGTCTGAAGAAAATTAATTTGATAATTTCTTGAACATTTATTGGTCATGAGTCACTAAAAGTGTTGTATAAAATGTTGTAAATTTCCATATTCTACAAAAGAAAGGAAATAGAACATCTGACTCTGTGTACTATGCAAATTATATGGAAATTAATGTATCTATGCAAATCTATGGAAATTAATAACCTATTGACCTATCTTGCCTTCCACTTTTAACTTTATGAAGTGTGAGGACTCTCCACTTTCTTTACCAGCTCTTTTTCCATTTTCTATTTGTATTGATTCTTGTAATATAAACCATCTTCTTAGTGTCTGAAGATATCTTTCAGACATAATGACATCACTGGAATGACAACATAATCATGAAAATCATGGCAATCTATCATATAATTTGATACCATTCAGACTTACTGAATCATATAGAAGAGGATGTGTTTGCTGTTACTGAAAGCTCCCTGTAAGTAGGTGTATTAGGTCTGATGGTACAAATTGCACCTGCAATTGCAAACTATCAAGATGGATTTTACTTTGGATATTGCCAACCAGATAAAGCACATTTTAGAAACTCAGTTTTAGACAAGAGGCTGCCAAAGTAAGGAGGTACTTATAAAAGCAATTTCTTTTAGCATTTGAAGAAAACTTTGAGAAAGCAGATAGAAATTATTGGCCAAAGCAAAAGAAAATGGAGAGCAGAAAAATTTGTGCATAAAACTGCACTTCCAAGACTTGAATATAGTCTAAAGGGATTCATTATTTGTCAAATTAAAGTGTAAGAGATTCAACAAAAAAACCCTCAAAATACATGTTTATGTTAAATTAAATTTATCAAGAGAATAATATCATAGAGCAGTGAGCCATAAGGTGGAGACTACATGAAATATAAAATAGTGATTGTATTGGAAAGGTTATTCTAAAGTGCCACAAAGACAGTTTTGGGATTGTCTCACAAATAAGTTTTCTAAGATAGCATTGGTTAAATGATTCATCATTCTAGGAAACAGCATTTTTGGAGCATTTTTAAATAATTTTGTTATTTGTGGGAAAATTCAACAGTTTGTTTTAGATATGTTATAATACAATCAACCCTGGAAACCCAAGTATCTTGGATTCCACTGTAGTGAATTTGAAATTAAATCAGTTCTCTTTATAGTCTTTTCTATACCATGGAGCACTGGGGTTTTTGTTTTACACTTTTGAAGGAAGAATTTCAAAATGTAATGTTTTACAGGTCACTACTGAATTGTTGAAATAATGGGATTCCAATATTAGACATCCAGTTATAATGAGGCCCACCACAGGAAAACTACTGGGAAGTCAAGCCCATTTAACACAATAGAGCAATCACAAATGTTTTTTTTTTTTTTTCACAATCGTCCTCCTTACTCTTTCAGCTCTTCCCATCCACATCCGCCATCAGTTAAAGTTGTAGTGTCTTAGCTGCTCTTACTTCTTCCTCTGAAAAATATCTATTCATTTCAGATGCCCATTTTTGAACTGGGTCTTTAAATTTGGGTGGGCTGATTTTTTAAAAAGCTCTTCATATATTCTAGATAGTAGCCCTTTGTCTGAGGAACAGCTGATAAAGATTTTTTCCCACATTGTTGGTTGCCTTTTTGCTCTGTTGGTGGTTTCCTTTGCTGTGCAGTAACTTTTTAATAGAATGAGATCCCATTTGTTGATTTCTTCTGTCAGTTCCTGTGCTATAGAGGTTTTGTTCAGGAAGTCTTTCCCTAAGCCATTGTCTTCAAGAGTTTTACCTAACCTGTTTTGCAGCAGGTTCAGAGTGTCTGTTTTAGTATTTAGGTCTCTTATCTACTTTGATTTTAATTTGGTACACAATGAAAGAGATAGGTCTAGCTTTAGTTTTTGGCAAGTTAAAGCCGAGTTTTTCCAGCACCACTTGTTAAAGAGGCTATCTTTCCTCCATTGAGGATTTTTGGCTCCTTTGTCAAAGATGAGGTGGCTCAGTGTATCTGGAGTAGTTTCTGGATCTTCTACTCTACTCCACTGATCCTCAGGTCTATTACTTTGCCAATACCATGAAGGGTTTTTTTTTTTTTTTTTTTTTTTTAATCAGAGTGGCTTTTTGGTATAGTTTTAGGTTTGGGATTATAATAATCCCCCCCCCCATGTCCCTGTTGCTTAGAATTGCTTTTGTTATTCTAGATCTTTTGTGGCTCCAGATGATGTTTGGATTTTTTTTCTTTAGCTCTGTGAAATACGCTGTTGGGATTTCAATCGGGATTATGTTGAATCTATATAGTAGTTGTGGGAATACAGCCATTTTGATGATATCGATTCTTCCTATCCAGGAGTAAGGTGTGTCTTTCCAGTTTTAATGCTTAACATCATTGGTCATTCGAGAGATGCAGATGAAAACAACACTGAGATTTCATCTTACTCCACAAAGAATGGCCGTCATTTCAGAATTAGCCAGCAACAAATGTTGGCGAGGCTGCGGAGAAAAAGGCACGCTTCTCTACTGTTGGTGGGAATGTAGACTCATACAGCCTCTGTGCAAGTCAATGTGGAGATTCCTCCGAAAGCTAGGATTGGAGGTCCCATTTGACCCAGCCATTGCTCTTCTAGGTATATACACAAATGAATTTAAATATTCATATCAAAGTGACATATGTGTACCCATGTTTATAGCAGCTCAGTTTGTGATCGCTACGTCTTGGAAAGAACCCAAATGTCCATCAACTAGAGACTGGATAAAGAAGATGTGGTTTGTTTATAGAATGGAGTATTACTTTGCCATTAAAAATGATAAGATTGCATCATTCATACTCAAATGGATGTACCTTGAGGACATCCTCATAAGTGAAATAAACAGGTCACAGATGTGTAAATATCATATCTTTTCTCTGGTGTGAGAAAATGAAGCTGTAAATTAGTTGTAGTATGTATAGCTGGTTTTGTGAAGTAGAAAATATTTAAAAGAGAAGAGAGTGTAGGGGTAAATAATGAGGGGGAAATGAATGTGTTAATAATAAAGAAGAAAAGAAACAAAGTTTATGTATATAGGGGGCTGGGTGGTTGCAGGGTGAGGTGAATAGGGAAAAAATGAGAATCAAATCATGTCATATTCTGGCACAAACTCTCAATGTTGAATGTGATGATGATGAGTATTCATAATGTACCAATAAAGATTTTTTTAAAGAGTTGTAGTGTCTTTAACAAGGCCTTGACAATCTCCTTGCTATCTAGACACAAAGCTCTGAAATTCTTGGGTGTGTTGCTTATGAGTTCCTCCTCTAATTCCTGAGCTAGGTTATCAATTATTACTAATATTAGCTCCAGAGGGAGCATCTCGTGTCTCTCTGTTTCTCTCTGGCATCACTCCCAATTGTGACTTTCATGATTTTCTCATCTAGGCTATTATATAATCTCTAATTTTATCTCATCTTTACTCGTTCCCCACTTTCAATTCTTTCTATCTTGCAGTAATTTTTCAAGTATTTCAATTAGTCTCTATATTTTTCAAAAGAATGGTATTCTTAATTATACAGGTTTTTTTTCAAGTAGAACTTACAAAAATAATCTAGTCTTCATCTTGCAGCTTCAACATTTTTAGTTTAAAATATGAAATATATATTATTCCTATATGTATTGATTAATGAATTCAGTACAAGTATAATTTTTTTCATCATTAAATACTAAATTTGATGTATATGAGTGGATATATGGGTGGTCAGTTTTCCTGCCCCCAAGAAGCTTATAATGTTTCAGGGAAAATGATACATATACATAAGTAAACATGAAAAATAAGAATCAAATAAATTGGTTTCAAAGAAAATTCATTAACATTCAAATCATTTATTTACCAAATATTTCTTGTATATTTACTCTGTACTTGGCCTTATTCTGGATACCAGGGATAACAAAGCAAACAATGTAAATGCTGTTACCCTAGTGGTGCCAACAGTCTAGAGGAGTGATGAAGATAACCCAAAACAGCTAATGTGCAGTATGTTACTATCTAACAACAATCTCCTGGAAGGAAGTAAGCTGGGCAAAGACATAGGAAACAACACCGCCAGAGAGGTTTCAGAAAGTGCTCAGGACAAGTATTTCAGAAGACAGGAAGTGTTAGTCGATAAGCTAAATGAGTTGAGGGCACCAGCCATGGTGGGACATAAGAGAAAGTGACCTTTCAAGAGGAGAAGTGAGTCCAAAAGGCAGTAGATCTGGGTGTCAGCGAATAGAAACAAGACAAGGCCATGGGAGTTAAGTGGGTGAGAAAGAAGTCAGGCTAGAACACAGCCATAGATGAAAGGAATATGAGGCTACTGTCCTGAGCTTGGGCTTGGATGGTTCTTAGTGGAGATAGTCACTTATCTCATTTAATTTTTATAAATTAATTTTATTTGCTTTATTTGAAGTATATAACTAGTGGCATTGAGATACATGCAGGAAGCAAAATGGTTATGCTAATCAAGTTAAATTAATGTCTGCATTTCACACAGTTCAGTTTTGAAATAATTATCTCAAGTTCTCTGTAAAGAAAACTCAAGTGGAATACAGATTATCTGTGAAACATTTTTTGCAGAGTTGTAGAGGAGAGACAAAGGTGATTTGTGCAAGGTGATAGTGGAAAGATAAGTGTACTGATTGCGATGAATTTGTAAATCAGAGCTGACAGAGTACAGAGCTGACAGGTTATGTTGGTTATGTGGTATAACAAATAGAGCAGAATCTAAGGTAGCATCTCTTCCTTCTCTTTTCCATTTCTCTTATTTGTAATCTATTTATCAATCACCTATATGTCTATCGATCCTCTATTTGCCTATCCTTTCTTCCTTCCTTTGTGGTTTCCTTCCTTCCTCTTTCCTTCCTTCTGCCTTCCTTCCTTCCTTCCTTCCTTCCTTCCTTCCTTCCTGCCTGCCTGCCTGCCTGCCTGCTTGCCTGCCTACTTGCCTCTTGAAGAACAGGAGAGGATAATTTGAGAGGATAACAATTGAAGTCTTGTATTGCTTATGTTACATTTGAGACTTCTGTCAATATCTATGTGTGAATATAATATAGATGGCTGACGATATTACAGAGGTCACTGTTGGGGAAAAAAGTAGCTAATTATGGAAGACATGGAAACCCTTGGAACTGATGACATGGTGTCTTGATGATGATACGGATACAGTAGAGAAGAGACCCCAGCACCAAGTGCAGAAGCTGCTCACCTAGAGATGTACCGATAGAGCAGTGTCCAAACAGGGATGAGATGTTTGCGATCATCTCACCACTTTGGGAACCTTTATGGTAGAGATGCCATTTGAACCAGGACTCAAGAATGGGCTGACTTTCCCCAGTGATAATCACTGTGAGGGCACTCAGGAAGCAAGGAGCTGTGTAAACAAAATAACATGGATGGAAAATGTGGCAGGCAAATAACAAACAAATCATTTATCCACCAGCCAACTGAGAGTAGTTATTGCCCTCTGATACAATCCCTGTCTATGCCCTCTTCTCACTGTGCTTTTTGATAGGTGCTATTTTCCTGTCCCTGTGCTTTATTCCTCTCCTGCCCTGAGTTTTTTGCAGCAGCAGATGAAAGGCAAGACATAATGCTGTGCTATCGCAGTGGACACAAGCTGCTATTTATTACCATTGACTTTTCACTTCCTAGAGAAAGATCCCCGCTTAGCCAGGAAGCACCAGATGGCAATGATGCACTGATTATAATTCCACAACAAGTGTATCTGTAGAATACAGCTCAGTAGAAATTCATCAAGAAGCCCTAGATATTATCATACAGCATCTTTTACACTTTTCTGTGCTTTTATCTTTCAAATTTATAAGTACAAATGTTCCCAGGGTCCACTATAAATTAGGCATAGAAAATGCTTGAAAACTACTCCTTTTCTTCCCAAGTGGGACAGCCCACCTCATGTGCATGCCGTGGAGTGACACATATTCACTGCTTTTTGTCACCTACCCAGCAACTTGCAGGGAGGAGGCACAAATAGAGTGGTGCTTCATGGTCCTTGTGTGCCATCTGTTTGCTTTCCTTAATAAAGTGTGCCAAGAAGGAAACCATGAGAATGGTTTAGGTCAACCTCTTATGCTAGCTTACTTAACTACATTCAATTACATTCCTTGTTCCCCTGTAGAACAAGGAATATTCTAAGCACACATGGTAATTTTCATACAAAGTTCCATTGTCATCATTTTCACCTTTAACTGATGATTTATTTTCCTAGTGGTCTAAAACTTTAGTTGCTGACATCTTCTTGGTGAAGCCTTAAATAAGAAAGCAGACTCTCAGACCTCAAATCCGGTGAACTTTTCATGACTATGGGAACAAGTGTTTTCAAAATGCAAATGTCAGCCTTTGTAGCTGGAGATTCCACCTTTGTTTCTCTTTTCAGACCTGTTCTGTTTCACCTGGCCTTGGTGACACCTTCTCAACACTGTAACTATCGCTGGCAAAACTTTTCTGAGGACAAGGGTTCTTTAATGCTTCCCAAGAGGCTGCTTCTTACACGCTAATGACCTGGAGAAGGTAAACTACCACTAGCGCCTCAACCTTACCATGCATACACTTCTGCCTTTTCTCTCACATGAAGATGCCTTGCCAATGGGTATGAATCTACCCCATTCATCCCTTCTTGCTACAGCGCAGCTGCCATCCTACAGGACTATAAGAGCTACTGTATTGCTTTCCTTTATTTACCTTAGATCTCCTTTTTCTTCCCATTTCCTTTGTAGATAATAGTCCTGAAGCTCTGGGATGTCTCAAATGAAGACTATCTGCACCATAGCAGTAAGTATCATCAAAAAACAAGGTTGCTCATAGAAGGAAGCACACCATCTACATTAAAATTACTAGTGAAGACTTCTCACTGTCTCTCCCTGAGTCCTAGAACTCTGAAGGCATGAGGGGCCTGAGTCTTGGTCACATTTCCTTGATTCAGCAAAAGAGAATCTTGGGTAATGGGGATGGGCTAACATCTCATTCTTTTAACTTATTTGCACTCCAGTGCACAAGGAATAATGTCAGTACAAAGAGGAATTGTTGTACAAATCATACTGTGTTGCTAATGTTTTAACTTCTACCACTGGATTCTACATTCTTGTAGTCTGAAATCTTGCTGCTCATATCTTCTTAGGTAAAGTGGGTTTTTACTCAAGGTTCAGACCCAACACCCCTCAGGGTTTATGGTGATAGATGTGCTTGGAAACTACTCCTTTTCTTCCCAAGAAGGACAGTCCACCTCGTGAGCATGCCATAGAATCACACACCTTCACTGCTCTTTGTCACCCTCCCAGCAATTTGCAAAGGTCAGGCACAAATAGTGGTGCTTCATCGTCCTCGTGTGCCAACTGTTTGTTTTCCTTAATAAAGTGTGCCAAGAAGGAAGCCACGAGAATGGTTCAGGTTAACCTCTTATACTAGTTTACTTAATTACATTGAGTTTCAATAGGATGAATATAACAGCATTAAGCATAATCCGATTCTACTGGGTAATGAGTTGTAGGAATTGTGCTTGTATTACATGGTATCAACATGCACCTAGGTTTCGTGTTCCAGCTGACCCCAGTGTCTTGGTCTATCAGATGCTCCTGCTCTGCTGGGCTGTCCAGAGCTTTGCTATTCAGCTGTCATACCCACTGGATTGGCCCTGATATTCCCATATTGGTTTGTACAACTTAAATAATTCAATGTCATTAATACCATTTGTTATTTTGATTATGATGAGTATTCTGTTTCTCATTCTTTCAAGATTGTTTTTACCTTAAAATGGTTTACTTATGCATAATATTTATGTCTTTTTACAAGGCTGATCTCACAGAGGCTGAGAGCAGAATTGTGGTTTCCATAGAATGTGGAAGAGCAGGGCATTTGGGGGTGGGGATCAGTCAATAGATATATTGCTGCAACTTGATAGGAATGGTGAATTCTAGTATCTACTCTTTTGAAAATTAAAAAACTGACACCAAAGTATGGAAGACAAAAGCTATGTGTATTTATGGATGTCTTGTAATGTTTTAATAGATGTATACATCTACTGTACAATGTCAAAAACAAGTTATGCATGCCTATTTCCTCATTTGTCAATTCTTTTCTAAAATTGAGTTTATTGGTACATTTTAAATACACATGATGATCATACTCAACATTGAGAATATGTACTTGTACATGATATATCTTTATTTTCATTTTTCTCATTCCTCTGCCCTCCCTACAATTCCCTACCCTTTGTAAACAAAAGGTGTGTTTCCACTAACAGTGATCAAGGACTCCAGCTATAGTTACTAAATAGAATATATTTAGTATATTTAGTATATATCCCCTCCCAACTTTATGAAATGTTATGCAATGATAATACAAAAATATCATAAAGCAAACTTGATGAATACAAAGAGAATAGGAGGTAAAATTTACCCCTTAAACAGATTGCAATGAGTCTCTGAATGACAGAAAGCAGATGAAACAGTGATAACAGATTGAATATTCAGATACTTGAGGTGCAGTCTATTGTGCTGTGCCTGCCCAGGGTTTAAGGTTGAGCAGTCAGCATGTTTACCATGAAGAACTCCTGAGTAGCTATAAACACCACAGAAACCCAGAACACAGTTGGAGCTGAGCCAAGGGATAATGTGAAGCATGCAGGGAAGTTATTGACTGTCTATCTTTTTTAAAACCTCTATTTGGTAATTGACAATTTAAGAGTTAAAATTTAATATTCTAGAGAAGAGTGGAAATATACAATGATAAAGTAACTTAGGAATAATTATAAAAAGATGGAAAAAGACAAACATTAAACTCTGAAACTTGATGAGTAAAAACTGACCAATAGAAGTTTCAGAATAAAACAATATAAAAGACAATGAAGCTTAAGAAATGACAGCTCTGCTTAAGAGTAAAGATCCTAAAAGTTTCCTTGGGTTACATATAGAAGACTAAGAATCTGATTAAGATTTTTTAAAAAATGAGAATATATGTTCAGATGAAGCAAATCAATTCCTTCAAATTTCTCAGTGAAAATAATTTTAAATTAGAATTCAATGATTAGTCAAATTATAAATCAAGTGTGAAGACAGTAAAAATTTTAATGCGTGAGGGATCCCAAATTTTTCCTTTTCATTATTTTTAGGATGATAGAGGATATGATTCATGAACTTTATCAGGTAAAGCAGGAAATGGAACACAAGAATAGAAATTTTCAATACAAAACACAGTAAGAGGAAGGGCAGAATTCTTATCAGATCATACAGCAACTAGTCCACCTTGCAGTGGAAGCCAGAAGGCCATGATAGGAAAGGTCTTGGGACCTCATGTTGCATGAAACAGGTACTTCTTGAAACTAGCTATCAGAGACACATACCTAACAAGAGGGATTGTTGGGGAAAACATGGCTGTGTTTTATGCCAGGTGAGAAAGCTAGATATTTCTTCATTAATTTATAAAAATGATTACTTTCCATTCTTTTGGAGAGATTGGTTAATAAAACATTTGACATCTATTTTTGTAGCTTTTGCACCTTATATTTTCCAATCTCCTTGTTCCTGCTCCCCGTAATGTCTAAGTTGAGTTATGTGACTGATAAAAATATGCCTCTGTGGGGTCAAGTTGAACAAAATGCAGATTTATCTCCATTACCCTTTCTGTCCCCCTTTCCCTGAATACAGAGGTCTCCACAGTCTGAGAGGGATGACGGAGTCATTAGTTACAATGAATTATGACTTTGAGGAAAGTTATCTGTTTATCAGTGACATTCACCTCGGTCTCATACGTAAAGTTGCTTTTGTTTCTGCATGTATGCTAAATAACACTAAATGCAGCTTGTGATTTTTGTGTTAAATTGTGTTTGATCTGTCTTCTGGGGGTATAGTCTTGTGTTATGTAATGCAGATTTGTGAATTAAGAGTGCTGTTTTCCATACTGAGTGGAGAATTCAATGAGTGGTTAGTGGCTAGTGAGATCATTTAGACCACACCGCTAAAGTTCTGGAATCAAGCACTGCTCCCAGAAATTTGGAGTTAAAGCTCTAAATGTCAAGCCAGAAATTAAAGATAATGCATTTCTCACATGCATACCAAAATCCTACAATTGGCTATTGCTATGCCTAGAACTAACTCTCTTATATCCCATGGACAATAACTATTTGTGTTTATATTTATAATGCATTTTGTGGTTAAAAACATGATCTCAGGTTGAAGCACTGTAACACATGTGAATATCTTGAAGTATTCTCATGTATATCTCACTGGGAACTTGTGTACATGAGTTGCATAGTATTAAAATACAGAAGAAGAGGGTGGAAGTTGAGAATGCCTAACTGAGGATGCCAGATCCATACTAGTTTAAATAAGAATAATTTTGTCTTTTAATCATTATGTGAATGTATTATTACATATATTTGAAGAGTTGATGAACAAATTCATCTTTGGGATCTTTTACACTTGATTAGTGATTTGATAACCTTTGTCCTCAAGCTTTTTAGAGAAGGGCCAGAATTTTAGGCTCTTATAGTGTGATTTTGAGTAGATTCTTAGGTCTGGTTTTATATCAGCATCCAACTATCATCATAGTCTTAGTGAAATACACATGTACAAACCATAATGACAAAGATTTGGAGTAACAGCATTAGAATATTTTAAGCAAGTATCATTATTTTATATTTTGAAAATAGTTTAGATGATTCAGAAATAAAGAACTTCAGATGTGCAAATTTTAAATGAACAAAATAAATTCAGAGTTGTAGCATGAATAATGTGCAGAATTGACCCCACAACAAAACAAAAGTCATGGGAGATAAAATCTATGGATGTTTGTTCACTGTATCAGTGGTATTTGCATACAAGCTAAGTATTTATCCCACATAGTTTGAGTAATTTCTATATAATACATAATATATGGTACATGTTAAGTAAATACTTGCAATCTTGTACCATCATGGGAATAATGAGTCAAAACTTTGTATATCTTCAGCACAGACACAATTTTTATCTCCCAAATGATGTGTCAATCTCTATAACTTGATTAGAAATGGAGACAATAAATATGGTACAATCGAGAGATTCGTTGGGACTTTGTTGTGTTCAAGGGCTAGAAATCTAAGGTTAGAAAAGCAGGGTACTCAACTGATTAGCACTTGAGAAAGATAGGTACAGAGTGGGACCTCAGGAGTGACAGCAGTGCCTCCACCAGCAGTGAGGCTTTCCTTTCCCATCTTGTCACTTGAGCTGTCCCTTCATAATTACATCAAGCCAGAGTAGGGCTTCTGATGAAGAGGGAAAAGGCCTGCTAGCAGTTACCAGCTTCACCACCATACAAGGTTAAGAGTATCCTTTTCTATTCTGAAAGTTAAACAAAATTCTAAAAAAGAGTCCACGGAGACTCAATTTGAGTCAAGTGTTCACTCCTGGACAAGGCATCTCTGCCCACATGGATGGGCCTAGTATATGCAGCACAAGCCTGAGCCATTCCATGAAACCAAGAGATCTTCCACTGAAAACATTAATTCCTAGGAGGACTAAACATTTTCCTGAGAAAGCCTACTCTGGTCATGGATAGAACATATCCACTAGAATAATAGGTGACTGACATCAAAGCATTATTAGTGTCCAGTATGTAAACATTTATATATATATGTATATATGTATATAATATAAAATATATAAAAACGTACAAAACACATGACTATTTGCAAACAAATATTCATTATCACTTGAAATTAAAGCTCTAGAATATATTAAAGATTCGAATTTGAAGGAAAATAAATTCATTGCACATGAAATATCTATTATCAAAATTTTAGAATCTTTATATCTTTTTACTCATATATATTATATATAATTTATATATTTGAGAAAGCAATGACAATGCTTTTGAGAGAACCAAGTTGATACTAAATGAAACAATAATAATAATCTTGTATTTAAATTAATCTGCAAACTTTACAGAATAGTTACAAATCGCATCTTAATTATATTTAAGTTTTACTATATGAAGAAAGCAACGACTTCAAATTTCTGCTAACATCTCATATTTTGACCATGTCTTTATTACTGGGGCCCTAGGTATATCTCAGATTGCCAAATCAAAATTTGTGCCCGCAAGCTCTTTGTTTTGATTTTCTGCAGTCATCATATTTTTCAACTGTCTGCATTTAAGCACATCACTACATGCTTCTGAGATAGAAGAAAAAATATGAAAATATAAAAAATATTTAACATAAGTTTTAAAAGATTGGATAGGATACAGAAGGCAAGAAACATTGCTTCATTGAAAGTACTTAAAACTATTTGATAATTTCATCTGTATACTAGGTTAGTGAAGCCAAATTAGGAATAATGTTAATATTTTTATTCTATCTAAGCAACCGCTGTCTTAGAGTTTTTTCTTAGTTCTGTACTTTAGAAATTTCACAATTCAAAACAATTCTCCATATCTTCAATGAGAAGTAGTTAATATTAGTAGATATTATATTATCCACAAATAGTATGAGCTACACAAGCTGGATGGCAATAAACAGTTGGTGGGTGCTCTCTGGACAATTGTGTGACTGATGCAGGATCAGTCTTTGTATGCTTGTAGAGCCTCTGTGAAACTGATGAATCCAGGCACAGGCACCAGGAAGGGCAACATCAATTATGATGTTTCTCTGAAAAGAGTCACTTGATCTTGTAAATCATGGAGTATATTTATTCCTTAAACTAAGAAAAACCAAATGAGGTTCCATATAAAAATTAGAATATCTCAAACTTGTCATTATTTATGGAAGAGTAATACTCCATTTTATAGAAAAAAACACATCTTCTTTATCCAGTCTCCTGTTGGACTTTTGAGTTGTTTCCAAGATTTAGCTATCACAGCCTGAGCTGCTATAAACATGAATGCACATATGTCCCTATAATATGAATCTTTTAATTCTCTCACGTGTAACCCAAACAAGGAAATAGCAGGGTTGAATGGGAACTCTAATCCTACTTTTTTGAGGAATCTCCACACTGATCTCCATAGTGGTTTGAGTCATTCATACTCAAATGGACGTACTTTCAGGACATACTAATAAATGAAATAAATACATTACAGATGTGTAAATACTATATCTTTTCTCTGACGTGAGAAACTGAAAATGTTAAATATATGTTAAATATTGTACATATATATTGTACAAATATATGTTAAATATTGTACAATAGGAGCTATTCAAAGGGAAATGGGGTAGGGATAAGAAATGAGGGAAAAGAAAAAATTGTGATGGTAATAAAAAGTGGAAACAAAGCTCATGTATACAGGGGGTAAGGGGTTGTAAGGTGGGTAAGAAAATGGGAAAAAAATGAGAATCAAGTCATGTCATATACTGGTACAAATTGTCAATGTTGTGTGATCATGATATGTATATAAAATGTACCTATTTATAATTACAAAGCAAAACAAAATAAAACAAAACAAAACAAAACAAAACAAAACAAAAAAACAAACCTAGAATGTCCTCCTAAAAACTTGAAAAGTCTGAATAGCAGGAGAGGAAAAGACTAGAAAATATTACATTATCAAGCTGACAGGACTGTGAAGTTTACTTCTCAGAATTCAGTAGGACTTCATATGACTGAAGCTCTTTCTCTTATTGAAACTCTAACATGCGAATTCCCTGAGTGCATCTTTCACTGTTTCTTGTCAGTCACATTTCCTGTACTTCACTTTTATTGTTCATTTCACTTAAGAATGTATAAATCAGTGTGAAATATTTCCCAGAAATTAATCGTTCAATTTCTGAGCTTAAAACTAATATGAAACTAATGTTAATAATATAAAGGTAGTTGAACTCTTTATGTCACTCACTGTTCAAACTTCAGAGTCTACATATCATAGAGGGAGCTTTAAAGAATCCTGTCTTTAGTGGAAATAAGGACCTTAGAGAGAATCATGACAACTGTTACTCAGAAGTCATGATTTTAAAAATATTAATTTGAAAGTCAAACCAGATTTACAGTTGCTACAGCAGCAGGACTGCATTGTTCTGGAACAACGTTCCTTATGAACAATTGTGCTGTATCTCTTGCTGAAGATTATTCTACTGGTTGACTTTACTCTTCTCTAGATATATACGAAGGCCTGTTGGATCACATTTAATCTATTTGTGGGAAGAAAAGTTTGACATTTGATGTTGACTGAGTGAGGTTGACTGTAATTGACTGAACTTCATGAGCACTCCTTGTGTTACTTTATTTTGTAAAGTTATAAGCCAAGTTGATCTACCATACACATGAGTCAGAAGGCCATTGCTTTCAAGTATGGTTTCCTGGATTGGGTGTGATGCATCTGCATTTGAGACAGCTTCTTTCACCAGTAATCTGAAGTGTCAGGTTCATATCCTCATTTCTTTTTTTTAAAATTGAAATCTTCATTGGTACATTACATATACACATCATGATTGCACTCAGCAATGAGAATTTGTACCAGTATATGACACAATTTAATTCTCATTTTTTCCCATAGCCCTACCCACCCTACCATCCTCACCCCTTATATACATAAACTTTGTTTCCTTTCTTTTTTGTTATAATCTTATTATTTTTCCCCCTTCACCTTATTTCACTTCGAGTATTTTCTATTTCACAATATATAACATACAATTCTAGAACTCATTTACACCTTTATTTTCTCATACCAGAGAAAAGATGCAATATTTCTTGTTTTATTGATTTAGTTTCATGGGTTTGAATGTAAGTTGGATTTAGGGATTCTGTGATGTTTCACAGTATACATGGATCAGACAAGGTTTGGGTATCTCTATTATTCTGGCAAAAATGGTTAAGATAAAATGACTTTGAAAATTCAAGTAATATCATCAAAAGTCCTCTACATGTTCCATAACTATATTTTTTATACATCGTGTACTTTTAATATGTCAACATTAAGTTAAAAGCATAACTTGTAGAACAGAAGCAGCACAAGCCCTTCAGAGCTCTGTAAAATTTGAGTCTTGAAACTCACTGCAATGACTGATTAAAAATATAAAAGAATCTTTCACTATATCTGGGGACAACAGAGAGATCTTATCCACACATTAAAATTTTGGAAATTCACGCTCTACAGAAAACACAGGCTTTCTGAGTATGCCTGCATCTCTCCCTCCTGATTGATATATCCTACTTGGACAGCACTAGTAGAGGAAGCCCTTTGAAGAACCACAGGAAAGTTCATTGTCCCAAAATATGTGAGGTAAAAGAACACTGAGCCAGAGAACAGAGCAGGGAGAAGAAAGAAATGTGTGATTGGAGTGAGTAGGTGAAAACTCTACACTGAAGAGCATCCAGATCTCAGCCTGCATGTCTAAGGATTCCCAGAGCACAAGGGAAATTGACAGGATGATATGAAACTCTAAGTATTCTCTTTTGACCTACCTTCATTTATTTGCAAAAACCAAAATCCACACACAGAAAACAAACATGCAACAACAACAACAACAGCAAAGCCAAGATAGCAATGAAAAGTTTAGCAAAACCAAGCTAAACAATGAAAAAAGGAGATTCCGATTGCACTCAGATTTCTTAGCCCCCAAAATCTGAGGACATTGGTGCAAACTTTCTCAGAATCTTGAGGGAAAAACAAAACTAGTGACCTTAGCTTCCTCTGTGTGGTATTGTTTTCTTACTCTCTGAAGACAATAGACATATTCTTAGATATGAAAACAATTGGAAGATCTATCAATCCTAAATAAAATAACTGGTTTCTTAATTATAGAAGTAAATTTGAATTTGTTTCAACGTTTAGTCAGAATTTCATCCCATTAATAAGATATGTAAGAAAATACAAATATTTTCTTACTCAAGTGAAACTTGTAGACTTAGATAAAGTTTGTTTTTCATTAGTTTTTAACGCCTTGTACTTATCTGTGTCCTGCAATATTTAGGTTCTGCCTGCCTTCCTTTGCAAGACATTTGAAGTATTGCTGCTAGTTAATATCTGTCATGGTAGATTTAATGAGTCACTGGGATAAGACTTATTTTTAAGTGTTGACTTAAAAAATGGCTCTGTCAGGAAACTAACAGGTGCACTAGTATTTTGATGTGGAAATCATTTCTGTGTTTTTTGTTTCCAACAATTGTTTCCAAGCGTTATTTTTCTTTCACACTGAGGACACATTTCCTGAGAAAAAACAAAAGCCTTCTAATTGGGTCAGATTTACGTTATGTCTTATCATTTGAATCCCTTGAAACTTAGTGGAGAAAACAGCCTCTGTGTGTGGGAAGCGGTGACGGGGAGAACGTGTATTTTTAATTTCAGTGCTGTAGCATAGCTAAGTAGCCTACAAAGTCTTTCATAGTCTCTGCTTGGTCCCTTTTCTCATGGAAAGAGAGAAAAATGAAGAAAGGAGAGAACTGAAATTATTCTTTTAGTTTCAGCAAATCTCAAATATATATGTGAAGGAAACAGGAATAGGTATTGTCAATTTATGTAAGAGCGATTATCAATACTTAAAGCACCAAAAGCATGGCTGTTTTTGCCATAAATATTTTAAAATTCCAGTGAGGCTCAGAGGGATAGGACAGCCTTTCCTGGGATGAGAGAGGCAGTATCTGTTTGAAGGACAAAAACAGAATCATTCTTTTCTTGTAGATGTGCGAGTTTGTGCATGTGTGTGTGAGAATCATTTCAAATTATTTCAACAGTATGACATACTTCATCTTTTACGACTCCCCCAGTGAAAAGCTGACAATACCCCTAGGATATTTTCTTCAACTTTCCTCAATGCAATCACATTTTATAAGTGATAAACTTCCATTTGCATTAAGTAATTTTTCAATACAAGGTCTCAAAAGTGCAACACGAGTTAAGAAGAGTGTAGTATTTTTATAACAAAGAAATATAATCAATATGTCATTAGCAGGCTAGTGGAATATGAAGGCAGTGACAGTACTATGAAGACAATAACTATAATGATGAAGTATTGATATATATCTCAACCTAGATGAGTCCTGAACACAGTGTTGAGTGAAATAAGCCACATACAACATACATCCATGGATATAGATTGTTACTTCCTTGGGCTCATCTGAGGTTGGAATGAGGAGTCACCATTAACAATTGTGGGCTTTTTGTAGTCTTGAGAAACATCTAGCATATGATAGCACTGATGTTTGCAAAACTTTGTGATTATACCAAAATGAATTGAACTGTACACTTTAGGTAGATGACTTTCATAGTATATGAATTATATTTTAAAATAATTTAATGATTTAATACAATAATTTAATAGATTAATGCATAGAAGTAAAACTCTGGAGTGAGTGTGTACAGAGTTCAGCAGAGACAGGCTCTCCTGGAGAAATAGCAGTTTAAGTAAGGATTACTGAAGTCACCAATTTAAAGTCACTAAGTGTCATTAGGAAATGAAGGGTCAGGCCAGGGATTTAGCTCAGTGGTTCCAGCATCTTTCTTGCAATTGCAAGCGCCAGGGTTCAATCCCAGGTAACCACATCCGACAATGCTGGGTGTGGAGACTCACACCCATAAGCATTCAGTACCACATACCACAGTACTGAGTGTGGTGGCTCACACCTATAATCTCAGAATTTGTGAGGCAGAGGTAGGAGGATTGCTGTGAGTTCAAGGCTGAGCTCAGGGCCAGCCTGAACTACAAAAGGGAGATCCTGTTTCAAAAAAGAAAGAAAGAAAGAAAAAGAAAGAAAGAAAGAAAGAAAGAAAGAAAGAAAGAAAGAAAAAGAAAAGAAAAGAAAAGAAAGAAAGAAAGAAAGAAAGAAAGAAAGAAAGAAAGAAAGAAAGAAAGAAAAGATAAAAAAGAAAGAAATGAAGGGGTATTGTCCTTGCCTGCATCTCCAGGGAAGTGGGACAGATTCTGGTCCAAAGGTGTAAGAACAGCCAGTTGTGAAGGGACATTATCTTGAACACAGGGTGTGGGATTTCACTACATAGAACAACGGAGATCTTCGTGATGAACAAAGAAGAGGCAACATGATGTGAATAGGAGCAAGCAAAAAGTATGGTTTAACTAGAAGTTCATCATGGGAACTATAGCAAGATGGTAAAAGATTCCCTAGAGCTGAAGCAATCTCATAACTAGTAGAAAACCCCAATTTTTCAAAAGAACCTGAAGTTAATCAGATCACACTATGCAGAAATTTATGCTTCCCTGCTGCAGAAAACAATTGAGCAATCACCTAGCAATTAGTGGATGCTAATAGCTGGCTCCCAAATCTAGTGATGGACCCGCCAGAAACATAACAGGGGAGATCATGAAAGAGGTAATGTGAACAATGATAAAATCACAGTTTTCTCAGGAAGAGCCTGCATTTCAAGATCGTCTCTTGAGGAGCAACATCAGAAGCAACATACTTTAGAGTGAAGCAGTCTAGTGGAGTCATTGAAAATGAAGCAGCCAGGCACACAATAATTTGCCCCAAGATGGGAGAAACTATAATCCTGAATTTTTATAGCACATTACTTATAATGTCAAAGTTTCACCAAAAATTTTCAGGTATACAAAGAAATATGAAAATGTAACCTATGCACAAATTCTATAAAAAATACCAGTAAGACTATCACTGATGGAATCTACATAATGAAATTAGAAAACTTAGTCTTCAAAACTGTTATTAAAAGCAAGTCCAAAGAACTAAAGAAAACCATGCTAAAAATACATACCTAATGAAACTGCTGACAATATCTTATCAGATAGATATTATTAATAACAGCATCAAAGTAATCAAAACAGAAGAAATGAAATTTGGAGTTGAGAAGATAATAATCAAAATAAAAACGAGGAGAGTGGCTCAACAGTGAGCTTAAGTTATCATAAAAATATAATTCACATTATATGTTAGAGATTATGCACTTTGAGGAACAGAGAGAGAAAATAATGAAGGAAATAGACAGAGCTTCATAGAAACATGAGGCACTGGTGCTTCCTAAATCTGTGGTAAATATTAACCTGTACATTTGCGAGTTGTAGAGAACTTTAAATAGAATGAACAAAAAAAAAAATCTACATTTGTGCATATGGCATAATAGAAATACTTGAAAGACAGAGAAACATGAAACCAAAGGAGAAAAATGATGAGTTACATATAATAAGCTTCAGAAATTAATAGCAAACATCATTTAAAAATTCACTTATCTTTTTGTTTTGCATGGACAGATAACATTGTATTTTTTTACTGTGTGCAAATCCTAGAAAATTATCAAATATGTCACTTTCCATAGTCATTTTTATAGTAATTCACACGATGTCCACTCTTCTTGCATTTTTCTAAATAACAACATACAGTCATTAATTATAGTCAACATATTGTAAATATGAAATTTATTTTCTTACCTGACTGTAACAGTTTGCATTTGGATCAGTTTGCTCCCCTCTTGACAGAGGCTGAAGAGTAACAAGGAACCACCAAAGAGCTGAAGAAAAAAACAAAAGAAAACACTGTCAAACAAAAATTTTACCTCTAACAATACTATCTTCCTAATGAAAGGAAACCATTGGTTCAGATTAAATAAAAGCAGAGAAATTTACTGTCAGCAAGCCTGCTTTACAAGTATTTCTATAAGAAGCTCTCAGACTCAAAGGAAGTGATATCAGAAAATAATTTAAATGGCAAAGTGTATCAAGAAATCAACCCACAACAAAGGCTGGTGGAGCTGTGGGGAGAAAGGATCTCTTCTCCACTGTTGGTGGGACTGGTGCAACCACTGTAGAGGTCAGTGTGGAGATTCCTCAAAAAACTAGAATTAGTGGACCCATTTGACCCTTCTATATTCCTGCTAGGCATATAAATGAAAGAATTAAAAGATTCATATCACAATGGCATATGTGTACCCATGTTCACAGAAGATCAGTGATAACTAAATCTTGGAAACAACCCAAATTTTCATCAGCTGGAGAACAGATAAAGAAGATGTGCTTTTTTAAAAAAAAATAAAATGAAGTATTATTTTGCCATAAAGAATGATAAGTTTGAGTCATTTATACTTAAATGAATATACCTTGAGGACATACTCTTAAGTGAAATAAATAAGATACGGATCTGTAAATACTATATGGTTCCTTTTTATTTATTTATTTATTTATTTTTTGAGGTATGTTCTTGCTTTGTAGTTCAGGCTGGCCCTGAGCTCAGCCTCAAACTTACATCACAGCAATCCTCCTGCCTCTGCCTTCCCAGTGCTGGGATTACAGGCGTGAGCCACCATGCCTGGCACTGTGGTATGTGGTACTGGTTGCTGCTGGGTGTGAGTCTCTATGCCCAGTATTGTATGTGGTTAACCAGGGATGAAACCCGGGTCCTTGTGCTTGCAAGACAGACGCTGGAACCACTGAGCCAAATCTCTGGCCCACTATATCATTTCTGTAGTGTGAGAAACTGAAGGTGTAAATGAGTTCCAAAATGTATGATAGGTATTATGAAATAGGATGGAAATGTTTAAAGGGAAATGATAACTGGGTGGAGGCAAGGGAATAAAAGAAAGAAAAATCTTACATGATAAAAACAAAAAAATGGAAACAAAACATATATGAGGGGTGTGGGGGTTACAGAGAGGACAGAGAAATGGGAAAAAGTGTGAAACAAGATGCACCAAGTGCTGCTACAAATTATCAATGTTGAATACGATCATAATGTATACATAAAATGTACCCATAAAATCAACTAAGAAATAAAACTCAAAGTGTACAAGTAGAACTAACTTGTAAGTGACTAGGAAAAGCAGCTGTATAAAATCATATGTGTAAAACGGTACATTGTACATTATATCACACATAGAAATAAAATTGAAAATTACACGTAGGGAGGTGAAAGAGAAGAAAATACATTGGAGGAAGGAAATAACACTCAAATATGAAGATATAAGGATGAATGACAGCAGTAAAAAGATTTATGATAAAATATAATACACATTTGATATCTCTTATCTTCTGTAAAAAGCAGTTACATAAGCAGTGGTTACAGCAATGTGTAAATGGGTTTGTGGCCCATCCAGATATATTAATAACCTGAATTTGAACAAGAACTGAGATGGATGAAGTTGCCCAAGAATAAAGTCTTATGTATCCATGGAATCAAGTTAGTATATCTCACAGAGATCTTGATAAGTTAAAATGTATGTTGTAAATCCTAGAAACAGTCAATAGAAAAATTAAACTTGGTTTAAAAAGATTATTAACATGATTAAATTAGCTCAAAGGATGAATATTCACTTAAGAAAAATATTCACTTAGATAGACTTCATGTAATGGACAAGAAGGCAGAAAATGAGAAATAGTAGAGTTGTAAGGCCATGAGATATACAGAAATAAAAACCAAAATGACAGACATAAATATAACTATATTACTGTTAAATATGTATGCATGAAACTGTAAGAAGCCAGAGATTATCACAGTGGATTAAAAACAAGATCTAAATATATTTTAACCAATGCAAATATTTTAGACTCAAACTAAGAAATATATTGAAAGTAAAGGATAAGAAAATGTGTCAAGCAAACAGTAACTATGGCAAACATAGCTACACTAAGAGCTGAAGAAAAGCCCAAAATCAAAAACAACCTAAATTTCTAGCCATTAGTCAATGAATAAGAAATATGTAATTTATCCATACAATGGGGTATGATTGAGCAGTAGATCAACTGAAATCCCGTGATAAGAAGCTACCACAATATATCACACACTTACATTTCCATTTAAAAGGTATGCTCATAATTAGCAAAGAGGAAGTAGATTCATGGTTTCTAATGGCAGAATGAAGAGAAGGGAATGTAGAGTGACTTCTAATGTGGATAAGTTTGCTTTTTAATGTGATAAAAATGTTAAAAAATCAGATTGTAATATTTGCACGACTCTGACTATATAGTACTAGGAGAGACTGAATTGTACAGTTAACATCAGTGATCTTTCATTTGATGCAAATAATATCAAACTAAAAATAAAATGCAAACATATGACAAAGAACTAAATGGATGGAGTGATATTCCACTTCATGTAGGAGAAAATTCAGTGTTGCCAATAGTTCAGCTCATCTCAACTTGATCTGTCAAACAGTGCAATTGATATCAAAATATCTGCAAGTTATTTTTGGATATCGACAAACTGACATTAAAGGTCATATGGAGAAGCAAAAAGTATAGAGTAGCCAGCAAAGTTTTTAAAAGTAAGTTTGGCTGACTAAGTCCATGCAATTTCAAGACTTAAAGAACAATAAATAAGACATCTTGTACTAGTGAAAGAGTATGTACACGGACCAAAGCAGCATAGTAGATGTCAAGAAATAGACACATATAATAAGGCTAACTCATTTCTGGAGGAAAAGTGAAGCCAATAAATGGGGAAAAAACTTTTTATGGCTGGTGTTTAAACAATTGGAAATACACATATAAAACAAAGAAAAACTAGAGGACATCACATCCACACACTTCAAATTATACTTTAAAGTTACATATGTCAAAATAGCCTGGGCCCATGGATTTAGCTCAAATGGTACTTTGCCTACCTCCAAAGCACAAAGTTAAATCCATGGTACCACCAAAACAAACAAACAAATACTGAAAACAGCACGATATTGTCAAAAAATACAGACTTGTGGACCCAGGTAGCAGAATAGAAGACACAGAAACAATTCCAGACACACTTAATAAGTCATTTTTGACAAAGCAGCCAAATGACTTTGGTGGAAAAAAGATAGCTCTTTAACGAATGGTGCTGGGAAAACTGGCTATCTAGATGCAGAAGGTTGAATCTAGATTGATAGCTCTCACCATGTACTAAACTAAAATTTAAAAAATAATTAATAATCTAAACATTAGTATAGAAATACATAGTTTTCTGAAAGACAAAAGTGGTAAAATTGTTGAAGGAATATGAGTAGGCAAAGATTTTTATGAACAGCCCCAGTGGGAAAAGAAATTACTAAGAATTGCCAAATGAGATCATATCAAACTTAAAAATTTCAAAAAGCAAAAGAAACAAGAAACAGTGAATAGACTACCTTCTCTTCTTGGGAAAAATTTTTATTATCTACTCCTCAAATAAAGGACTAGGATTTGTAAAATATTCCCTCATAATTAAAGAACCAACTAAAAACGGTCATCTGAATGAGTAGACACTTTTCAGATGAAGAAACACAAACAGCCAATGAAAAAACGTTCAACATAGCTAGACTTGAGAAATGCAAATTAAAACAGCACTGAGATTCCATCTCACTCCAGAAAAGGATGACTGTCATCAAGAAATCAACCAATAACAAATGCTGGTGAGGTTGCAGGAGAAAAAATGCTTCTCCACTGTGGGTGGGACTGTAAACTGATACAGTCACTATGAACATGAATAGTGTCCTCAAGAAACTAAAACTAGAAATTCTGTTCAATCCATTCTATTTCCCTCCTAAGTACAAGATATTCTATATCAAGTCATTAATTGCTGTATATTTGTCCAAAAGAGTAGAAAGCATGACACAAAATAAGCACTCTGGAAAACTGTGAACTTCAGCAGCAATAACCAATCTACATGGTCAGTTGTAAGAATATCACTGTGTTGGTAGATGCTGCTAAGGCAGGAGGCGAATGGGGAACACACAGGAAGTATTTTAATCTTTTTTACTGTGATCTGAAACTACTTCAAAATGTCTTTAAATATTATACAGTCAATACTTCATCCTGAATTAAGCATAGACAGGGGGAATAAAAGATCAATATAGCTTTTGGAAAACATAATTGCTATGACTGATAATTTTTCCATGGGCTCTTGGACAATGTATCCACAGTAGCAGAAATTCAAGCTCTATGTGAGTTATATAAAGAGGACTCTTCTGAAAGAAGTCATTTGACTACATTCACTGCTGAGGGACCTACTTTCCAAGAGAAAGCAAACAGGAGCTCTAGATACAGAATCTAGAGGCACTAGTCAGCCAGCACATTCAGACTAATGTACCAGATCCTCTTCATCATGAAGGGGAAAACAATGGTTTTTCACTGTAGTATGCATTTATATTTAGTATCATTGTAGTTTCATTGTAGTTTGTGCCTCTAAGGCCTCATTCCCAAATTTAACAATATTGAGATGTAGGGAACTTTCAGGAGGATCAGTAGGACATGAGGGAACCACTCATGGAAAGGTCTGATGCTGGCCTGAGGGAGGGACTGAAGTCTTGTGGCACCAGATTTGTTACTGTGAGAACTGATTCTTGTAAAGTGAGGCCACCCCAAATCTTTAGTCTCCTTTATATATGCCTTCTTCTCTGAAGTTTCTTCACTCTGTTTTGATGTAGCCAACAGGTTCCTGAAAAACACTGAGGTTGTACTGTTTGAACTTTCCATCCCCTGCTATCTGGAGCCAAGGAAATCTCTACATATTACTCAAGTCCACGACCAGGACAATATAAATCTGCTTTCTCTACCTGTCCAAATTCTACCAAGAACACCATCCCATCTATGGCTTTCTGAATGCCTTCTAATATGTCAAGGAATGGTACTTAATCAAGAATTAGATATCTAATCAATGGTTTCTAATCGAGGAATATATCTTTTAGAAACAGAAGTAGTGGGTTAACTTTCAAAAGATTTTCATTTCATATGCAAGCAGAAGCAGCTGGCTTTATAGTACATACAGAGAAATGGATAATTAAAGGCATTTATCTACCGTTGACTTTAAAATATATAACTAGAGCACAGATTTCCTTCTGAATTCCATGCTCGTATGTCCAACTGCCTACCAGATACCTAGTTATTTAATAGACTTCTTAAAATTAGCCAGTTCAGAACTAAGCATTACATTTTTGCCTCCTTCCTTTTTCTCTCCATTTTAGTCAATGGAAAGTCTATTCTTCTGGTAGATCAGACACAAAATCTTAGAGTCATCCTTGATTTCTCTGCTTTTGTCATATATCACAGCCAAGTAACCTTCAAGTACTGCACCTGATCGTGTAATGTACATTTTAGCTCATTCATTTCTTCTTGTCCAGGTTGCCAAATAATCGTCTTAAATAAGTCCGCTTCTTCTGTCCTGGAAAATCACTTCCTATCTTCAGTCAATCTACAGTATAAACAGATGAACCTCCTGTGAACATCAGATATTGTAATTTTTGCTTTATAATTATTCTGATTGATTCCTATTTTTCACTAAAAAACTCTTGCATAACGTGGTACATTGTGAGGTGCTTGATTCTCACACTTCTTTGACATTTCTCCTTGGGTTTTGTGCTTCTCCACAAGTCCTGCATCCCACAGTGCGGAGTTGCTCTTTGTTTTTTTTGTCTGTCTGGAATGCTTTCTTTCTACTTGTCCACTTGTAATTCTTCACTTCCTTAGGTGGTCATTGCAATATTCTCCAGTGTTATTTTCTGATTAATGTTAACAAAATATATTTTGTATCCTCTACCTCCTACCTCATTTTTATTTGTCTTCTTAATATTTAAAACTGTGACAGATTTTTTTCCTCCTTTTTTCTTCTTCTATTATTTGTTTATCTTTATTGGTACATTAAATATACACATCATGATTGCACTCCATAATGGGGATTTGTACCAGTATATGTAATGTACCAATAAAGATTAAAAAATTTTTTAAAAAGTGACTCAGAATTTCTTTTGAGAAAATTGATTTTTTTTAATCAGAATGACTTCCTGTTTCACAGATTAAATATTTTTATAATCATTCATACACTGTTTTCTTAAGTAATCTTTCTCTGTTCACTTACTTGGGAGTTTTGGTCTCTACTTCTGTGTAAGAGCTTTTCTTTTAACATGTTTTCATATACAAGAACAGGACCCACAGAAAGTGGCATTTTTCATTGCACAACTTTGTATACTTCTTGGGAGATCCATGTTTCTCAATAGTTTTCATGGAGAGAAAAGTGCACTATAGAATATTGTTTAATTATTTTATAATTTTTTCAAAGGAAACTATGTAGCTAGTATCATTTTAAACATAGAGAAAAGAACTTAATCTTTTAAGTATGCTAAAAGTCCTAAGGTTTTATGACTTGACTTTCCTATGGAATTTGGTTTAAGGATTACTTTGTTATTGATAAGTCTTACATGTTTATTCTTTCTCTCTCTCTCTCTTTCTTTCTTTCCTTTGAGTGCTAGTAATAGAACAGAAACACTTTGTCACCAAGCAGCTTCTCCATCATATCCACTGAGCTATGTCCCCAGGCCACCACTACAGCTTTAGAACCTTTGACTTGGGTTGGCCAGATTTCCCAGAAATTAGTCTTTCAATCAACAATGTTGATGATACTAAATGATAATGTTCAGGATTTTTCATATAGAAAACATCTCAGATGGATCAATACTGTATTACAGTGAGCACAATTTCATTAAGACTTCAATGTAATTCAGTTCAGAGCCAGAATTCTGTGAGCCTCATCAGGGAAAATCTTCCATGCCTGAGCTTGGCTTCAAGAGGCGCCCATTCTCTCTGCTGCCTGCCGACTGCTCAGTTTCCTGGTATCTGCTAAGTTATTCAGTACTCATCTTCTGCTCTTCAATGTTGCATACTTTGTTTCTATTATTTCCACTCCTACCTTCTTTATTCAGGAATTTTGTGTTGAATGAAACAAAAAAAATTTTACTGTTATTTTAAGGGGTTTAGCAAAGCATGTGCTTAATCTGTGGCCTATAACCAGAAGTGTAATTATGTTGTTTTCAAATTACATTTTAGCATTCTACAGAGATAAGTCTGTCTCATTCTTCACTGATTGAGAAAACAAAACACAACAAACTCTATTAAGTCTTGTTTATTCCATACTGATGAACTTTAAAGTGACTAAAATATATCTATGTGGTTGTTATTTTAAAGTCTATTAAATATTTATAAATATTTATTGGAAAGAAGTCTTATGAAATCATGCTTTGTTTTTCAAAAAAGAGGCATCTGTTCAGAATTATTTATGTTTCTTAGATGTCTTGAAAAGATGCTTATAAATTAAATAACTTGGTGCCATTTTAGAAAACAATTATTTTATTCAAATTAAATTTCCTAAGCTTTTTTATATATGAAACAATTATTTGTAGAGAGTAGCAAAGCTGGTCAGGTATAAAACAATAAGTACTAAGTTGCTAGAATTATAATAAATTCTACATCTGCTTAGTTACACTGCACTTTAAAAGACTTAACAGACATAACAAAACTGCTCAACAAATTGTCTGTATGAAGAATATGGCCCCTAAGCTATATATATATATATATATATATATATGAATATTTACTTTGTATATATATATATACATGAATACTAACTTTGTAACCAAAGTAGTAACTGTATTCTTTTCTGTTCTAATAGCTTTTCCTATGTATTTCTTCCATATCTTGGAAGACAAATCATCTATAAATAGCAATTTTTGTCAGTCTTTACAATGCTCTTTCTCAGTTTTGAAACTCTAAACCAATTTCATTAATTTTTGTTGCCTTTCTTTCCTTGATTTGCCTTCTATAAACTCATTTGGCTGCTCTTTTTTAATAGTTTTTCCTTAATAGTGTGTTGAATATTTTTACATTTGTGTGCAATATTGACTTTATAACAAATATTTTGTAAATAATGCCATTTTTGTGATTTCATAAGTTACCTGCAATTTGTTTACTTTTAATGCATTATTTTAAAGGAAAATTTATATATATATATATATATATATATATATATATATATATATATTTTTTTTTTTTTTTTTTTTTTTTTTTTTTTTTTTTTTTTTTTTTTTTTTTTTTTTTTTTTTTTGAGACAGGGTCTCGCTTTGTGGTTCAGGCTGTCCCTGAGCTCAGCCTCAAACTCACATCACAGCAATCCTCCTACCTCTGCCTCCCGAGTGCTGGGATTACAGGCGTGAGCCACCACACCCGCCACTGTGGTGTGTGGTACTGGTTGCTGCTGGGCGTGAGTCTCCACGCCCAATATTGTTATGTGGTTACCAGGGATTGAACCCGGGCGCTTGCGCTTGCAAGACAGGCGCTGAAACCACTGAGCTATATCCCCGGCCGAAAATTTATATTTTTTAAAAATTTTACATTTTAAAGGTTTAATATTACTTGTTTGGACTTTCATTATTACATTCTCAAATGACTCCATGGGAGAGAAGTCTCACTCTAGTAGCTTTGGGGCCATATTCTTCGTACAGACAATTTGTTGAGCAGTTTTGTTATGCCTGTTAACAGCCTTTTAAAGTGCAGTGTAACTAAGCAGATGTAGAATTTATTATAATTCTAGCAACTTAGTACTTACTGTGCTATAACTGACCAGCTTTGCTACTCTATACAAATAATTGTTCCTTTAACCTCAGCTTAAGAAGTAGAATTCTATTTATGATTGTATCATACTCAGAATAATGATCATTTTATATTTATGGGGAAAAAAACAATTAAACATGACTAAGAAATAATCTACAAATTTGCTTATAGTTGTATGATAAAATGCAAACTGCTATGTACTCATCACCAAATAGTTAACCAAATAGCATTTTAATACCTTTATGTTTTATCAAATTAAGCGAGATGGAAAAATTGAGTTAATTAAAATGCAGCTGCTGATTTTATTTCCATGACACAGAAATAATTATGACAGTAGAAAACATAGCCTTGTGATAGAGGTAACAGATACAGAGGAAGCAGAGGAATTGCCACAGTTTTTATATAAAAGAACCAAGTGGTAAATATTTTCAGTGTGGCTAGTCACTGGTGCGAAGGACAACTATGCTGGCATGTGAGAGAAGCCATTGATCACACAAGTGTGGCTGTGTCTCAGTGGAAACAAACAAACTGAAAACAAGAGACTGGTGCACAGGACCTGGCACATGGACTGTACTTTGCCATCCTCCAGGACAGGGAATTTTATTAAGTTTCATTTCTATAGACAACAATGGGGATAGCGCTAAGACTGCTGGGAATCTGGTCATAAGGTTTCCTAATGTCTTCGTTAGCTTTCTTTGCACAACTTGTAAAAAATGATCCTGAGGTCATCCAAAGCATGGTCTTTAATAATGCATGTGCCTTCACTGTTTATCTGTCTCTTAACCTACATTAATGTGTCCTTGTCTTTCTCTCCCTCTCTCTCTCTCCTTCTCTCTCTCTCTTCACTTGTATCTCTATCTCTATCTCTATCTCTATCTCTATCTCTATCTCTATCTCTTACTAGGTTCATTCTAGATGCACTTATGGATTGGGATCTCCAGATACTACTGGTTCCTTATGCCCAGGTTGTTAGTAGTGCCCTCTTGACCTTGTCTATCAGAAAACCCCAGCTCACTTGTCCACTCTTTTCACTGGTGATATTTTTTTTGAAGCTACTAATCACTGCCAGGGGTAGGGTGTGTGTATGTGGGGAATCTCCGAGGAGAAGTATTATCACTGTTGCTTACCTACTCTCATACAAACAACCCTACGTTCCCTCTAAGATGCTATCAAATCAAACTCCATCATGGTCTCACACTGACATCTTAGGCAAGGGAGAATTCTGAGGTCCAGTGGGAACTTCACCTTTGTGCTGCTCTGACCCCTGCCTTCCTGCTGCTGTTCTACCCAAATCTTTCTCCTCTGTCCTAGATTTGAGGGCAGGTGATGAATATTGCATTTCTAACCTACTTTTTGAGCTTACATTTTGTGCCTCCCAATCTTCGCTAAACTTCTCCCATGAAGACTGCATTCTGAGAATGAAACAGTCTCAATTAATGTCATTGGTTGATGGTTTATTTGCAAATCCTTTGCTGATAAACTGTTATTTTTATATTTCTTTTGCAGAAAGATCTGATGTAATCTTGAGGCTATCAGCATTATAATTTAGCCTTTTGTCACTATCTTTTCATGTTACCTGCTTTCTCTTTTTCATTTGCTGAGGACATTTTAGAGTTCTTTTCAATCAAGGTAACTGCATGATTTTAGCTTTAAGAAACTAATAGGTTAAGTACAAACATATAGTACTTATTAGATATAGCAGGTACCCATATCTCCATCATAACATAGTGAGGAAAGCTCTCTTTCCCTACTAATCTCAGTAAATTACTCTGGTTCATTATGCCTAATGTTCACTATAATTTCAAAACTTTTTATATTATGTGGTTATTTCATATTTATGCTAACTTTTCATTACTGTGACAAAATGCCAGAGGAAAATAACTTGCAAGAGGGAAGGTTTATTTCAGCTCATTGTTTAAAAGACTTCAGTCTGTTCTGCTGGGTCTTTGTCTCTGTGTAAATAATCTGTTTGCATGTTTAGTATTTGTTCTCCTTTTCCTTCATGTAGGGTGCTGTTTTCAGAATAGAGCTGAGATATTTCTTATTTTCCTATGGAGGCCTGAGAGAGGAGAAGAATCACAGGTTGTCCTGAAGCTCTTCATCTTTTCTTTCCAAGTATTCAGGGAATAATAAGACAATAAGATTTTATTTCAGGACAAACTCGAAGACATTTCACTATGTTGTTGTAAAGCCAGAGGATTGCTGTGGAGACTAAAGAGTACTTTCTCAGTAGAATAATGACTTTGAATTAAGAAGAAATAAAACTTAAGCCCTTGTCCCAGATAGGAGACAGTGCAAACTGCCTAAGCCCTGACTGTGTGTTTTCACAGTGCTATTTCGTAAAGTCATCCCACAGCTAGATTTCTAAACATAGACCTTGTAAATCAGAGGAAAAATCCAGAAGACATTTTTGCACACCGAAGTCAGATGAAAATTTCCATTCTGCATCACTTTGCCCCTCTACATGGTGTTATATGCCCCTTTCTTTAAATGTTGAGAATTAGGGGCAGAGGTTAATTAAGAAATTCTAATGAAATATTTATAGAAATATTAAGAAATTAGATTTTCATAATTTGTCCTGACTTTGGTCTTTCCCATCTTACATCTTAGATTGTACATTCTCCCCTCTTCCTTTGTACAATATTGGAAATGTCTTGTAATGTTTAGATCAGAGAAAATCTTCACTCTTCTCTGGGAAAATGACTATCTAGAAAATGGCCTAGCAACAGAGACTACAGTTAAGTTCTGTGGATATTCATGGAATTTTACTAATAAGGGCAAAACAAAGAGACCTGGCATTCAAAAACACATAAAGTGCTCCTTGAAAAATAATACCCTGTTGTCAGTCTCTGGGAACATAATCTGCCTTGTGTTAGCCAGTGAAGAAAAATATAAGCAAAACCATTGTTATGGTCTGGCTGAAAAAAGCATTACTCTTGGATTCTTTAATTGACCTAAATTTTCTCAGACACACTGCATTGGAAACACGTGGTCTTTCTTGGCATTCCGTATATAGAGAGAGCTTTCTTAAATAATCATTGAAGTGGATGAAGCAAAGAAGAAGGAAGCTAACATTTACTGAACACAAGAGTTTAATGAAACAGCTAATCAACTGGGTGTCATTCTATAAATAAGCTGTGCAGAATCATGCTTACTCCCAAAAGAACAGTCTCCTCTCCTGTACTGTTCAGATGTAGTTATGAAATACTTTCATTAGTAATGAACATTTACCAAGTTGATATGTACTTACTTACTTATAAAGCACAAACAATTGCATAGCTTTAATCCTCCATGATATAAAGTCTAATGATTATGGACTAAGGAAGTTTGCATTTGGATCAGAACCTCTGAATCAATGAAGTCCTTCACTTGAGGATTTCTGTTTTCCAGAGAAGAAAATATTTATGTACTCACATGTTAAATGTGCAGAATTTTAGTTATTTACTTTGCATCAATACTGATAATCTATTTTGAAAAATGATTTTTGTACTTCAGTGTGAGAAGCTGACTGTGTTGGCCTCCTCGCCTGAGAAACCACTTAGGGCCAGCGGTTAGTGTCATTTGAAAAAGGAAGTATTTATTCCTAGGAAATAATGCTGAAAAACACAAAACGACGTGGAACTTACAAATTTCCAGAGACAATGCTCTTGGATAAAATAGATATCTATGTATGAAATAACAACCAGAACTGACTCTGGAGACAAAATCACTTGATTTTCAACATTAAACAGCCTTTTCTGTTTTTTCCCCCATGGGACCTCAGTCAAATTGCTACGTATTTTGGTGGAGTTTGTGTTTGGGGGAGGGAGTGGCTTTCTGTAGAAGAGAGTACTACTTATATTTGAATGGTGCATTACCTACTTTTCTAAGTGTTAATTTTTTATTGCATGTGCATGGCAGTTTGGAGAATGACAGGCTTACTGGGTCACATTGTAGCATCCAGGGATGGACAGCTTGCCACAGCCCTCACACTACACCAAGGCTCTGCTGAAAATGCAGTGCGCAGCCACTCTAAACTCTGAGCCAGTAAGGAACTAAAATAACAAGATTAACATAACAAAGGACAGTTTATAGGGGGCAAAGAAAGAAATAGCCACCCTGAGGCGGTAGGGGTTTCCCAGCTGGAGGCCCAGGAGCCCATGTCCCTGGCTATCTTCCATTGGGGCCAGTGACTTCCCCTCCCAGCTTCTAAGCCCAAGCATGCCTGTCTGTATTCCTCTCTGCCCATCTGGCTTTTTCTAGTCTTTCTGGAATGAATATGTGAACGAGAGGACCTCTTAGGAAGGCAGCTTACTTAATGATTAAGAGGATATGTGTGTATCTAGATCAATATTACACTGATGTTATGATAGGAACACCCCCTCCCCGCCCCGTGTGTGTACGTGCAGGTGTGGGAGTATGTGTGTGTGTGTTACCTTTTAGAGGAGTCCTTTGGAGGCCGTCTCTCAATGTCCTTGTATTTTTGTCAGGCGAATGAGGGGGCCTGATGCTAATGAGGGGGCCTGATCCTAATGCTTCTGCATGGCTTCTCTCCCAAGCCCAGCTAGCTTTTCCCTCTTTTATTTTTCTAATTTCCCTAACTGCAGAGTCCTTCTGTGAAGTCAGAAGGTGTTTTTAGTGTTTCCCTATTGATCTTAATAAAGTTCAGTGAAGACTCGATCCTGTCTTTCCCTACCTACCAGGCCCCTACTTACAGTATGGTCCAGTGTCAATATTATTATAGAGGGGCTCAATTTTAAGTTCAATGTTGTGTTTAAAGACTGAAACTAGCACAGAGCACCTGAACTTCACACTGGGTAAAATTTATTAGAATAGGCTTTCTAAACTCTACTGAGTATTAGCTACTATATTGTCTTAAAAATAAATTACCTTAACTAATTCGATAAAAGTTGATCAGAATGTTCCTTTGATGACTGTATAGAACAGCATAAATAAAATACATACAACAGGTACAATAGATGGATATACATTTAAAATGTGTTTCTCACATCTAGCTTCATTTATGCTACATTACAGACAATGCATTAAGAGAGAGTGTAGGGGTAAATAACAAGGGGAAAATGAATGCGGTAACAATAAAGAAAAAAGAAAAAAAGATTATGTATGATGGGGGTGGAGGGTTGCAGGGTGGGGGGAAAGGGGAAAAAATGAGAATCAAGTCATGTCATATTCTGGTACAAACTCTCAATGTTGAATGCGATGATGATGTGTATTCATAATGTACCAATAAAGATTAAATAAAAAATACATGTAATATGCATATGTGGGATAACTAACCCACTCAAATGCAATTATTGGAAATGTAGATTTGTGCAACTGAAAAATAATGAAGTAGGGAGAAAAAGAATAGCTCAAAGGAAAGGTTGCAATATTTCCTTTAGGATGTTTACAAAAAGAGTACTAATATGCCACTTCAGGAAATTATGTTTTGCTAAAAGTATAATATAATTACCATGCTCAAAATTAAGGCCTGCAAATTAAAATTAAATTCATGTTCAAGAGACAAGATGATTGATAGACCCCTCGAAATGTAGCACAATCATACCTCTTACACAGTATGTACTTGCTGTAAGTATGCAAAAAGTATGATGTTAGTATTGTTTTGTATCCTTGTGACTCAAACAGCTTGGATTTTTCTCTTCACATTTCTTTGTACGTTTTTCTTTGGTCCACATATTAGAACTTTTGGAAGACAAACTATAAATATAAGTAACAACACTACCTTCCTCGCTTATCTTTTATTCTAATATACTTATTTGGTTTTAGTTATATAAAGTTAAGCAGACTTTTAACAAAAATTAATATGTTTAAATTATTATGTCATTTTTACTCTTTATTATGAGGACATTTAATATACTCTGCAAGGTGAACGCAAATGACAAGCTTACTATATTATTGCAAACTGAGCATGATTTTTACTACAAATCAGTTCTTACTGTACCCCAGATTCCAAGGCCTCATTTGCCCACCCCCCAATTATATTTGCCTTTCTTTATCTCTAAAATTAATGACCATCCTGAGTTTGATAGGAATCACTTGCTTTTATTTATAATTTGTTCCTTGAAAGATCTTCTACACTGAACTTTAGGTTTGTTAATTTTGTGTTGGATTTATAAGTGGAATTACATAGTAACTATTACTTTAGATTTGGCATTTTTTATTCAATATTATATTTATATTATACAATGCATGAAGAATTGCAGTACATTCAAATCCATGTATGACTATGTAAAAACTAATTTCACAGTTTTCTCTTGGTGATTATAGAGGTTTCTAATTTGTGATTCTCATAAATAATTCCAGTATGAACATATAGTTTAATATGAATATATATATAATATAATTATATAGTTATAATTATATAATTATATAGTTATTTAGTTACTTTCGTCTCATTGCTAAAACAAAATATCGGACTCTCAAAGTTAAAGTGGAAAAGTATATATAGTTTACAGTCTGTAGTGGTTTCAGTTCATAATCAGCTGGTTCCAAGACAAGGGGCACAAGGCAGAGGGCCATCATAGACTCGAAACAACCTGGTGCACAGAAGCAGTGAGCCAACAAGGGACTTTAAGAGTGTCTTTCTGCTCCTTTTTTTTTTTTTTTTTTTTTTGAACAGGGTCTTGCTTTGTAGTTCAGGCTGGCCCTGAGCTCAGCCTTAAACTCATATCACAGCAATCCTCCTGCCTCTGCCTCCCGAGTGCTGGAATTAAAGGCTTGAGCCACCATGGCTGGCATTGTGGTATGCGGTATTGATCGTGGCTGGGGTGAGTCTCCATGCCCAGTGTTGTATGTGGTTACCAGGTGATCGAACCCGGGTCCTTGCACTTGCAAGACAGGCGCCGGAACCACTGAGCTATACCCCTGGCCCTCTGCTCCTTTTATATTATTCAGACTAAATGGATTAGGGAGTCATCCAGTCACTCATGTATAGAGGTTTAATAATCACATACCCTTAATCCTAGCATCACACACTCTAGATTAACCCACCTATGGCTGCATGAGGCTTTAGGGGGACATCTAGACCAAAACCATCATATACGCATTATTGGATACTAGACATATTATTTGATATTATTAAATGCGAGGGATTGACCTTATTTGGAGATGACATGATACTTTATCTAGAGGATCCTAAAAATTCAATGAAAAAACTGCTGGACTCAATCACTAAATTTAGCCAGGTAGGTGGTTACAAGGTCAACACTGAAAAATCAATAGCTTTCGTATACACAAACAGTAGACCCATTGAGATAGAAATTGGGGAGTCAGTCCCTTTCACAATAACATCCCCCCCCAAAAAATATCTAGGAATCAATCTAACAAAAGAGGTGAAAGACCTCTACTCTGAAAACAATAGCACTCTGAAAAAGGAGATAAAAGATGATAGCAAAAAATGGAAAGACATACCTTGCTCCTGGGTAGGAAGAACCAATATTGTCAAAATGGCTATACTCCCAAAACTACTATACAGATTCAATGCAATCCTGTTTGAAAT
>PVIR01008135.1:0-41547 GCA_004026965.1 Petromus typicus
CTTGCATTTCTATATAAACTGCAGGATCAGTTTGTTGGTTTAGTCTTTCTGTCATTAATAACCAATGATTTATATAACATGTCACAGCTGGTCACACTACATTGTTGAGACACATTGGAGAGAGGTTGATATTTTAGCTTAGAATTTCAAGGCAGAAAGACCAGGCTTTGAAGTTTGATCCTCCCACATGCTTTGAATGTGACCTTGGATCAGCTTCTTTAAGGCTTTATTTCCTCATCCATAAATGGTAATAGAAATAACCATGGTTATTTTGAAGATTAATAGGAAAATGTATGTAAATTTACCAGCAGAGGGGCTTTTGCATATTCGTCTCAATCATAATGGTGTTATTCCCTTTGCTGTTTATTGTCACTACAGTTCAAAGGTATAGATTTTATGTCTTCCATTTCTGCAAGGTAAATTATCCTCAAATGCATATTTCATAAGAAACAGCTTACTCAGCATATATAGACATTACATAGTTGTATATAAAAAGGTAAGGTAATTTATCCTTAGTAGCCATCTGTGACATACAATTCTGTTTAGTGAGGCAGTTTAGTTTTTGATCTGGGTACTCTTATTTTATTTCACCAGAATCTTGAGCTCAATGATGACACTGTTCTGAATGAAATAAAGTTAGCCAGCTCTGAACAGTTTCAGATGCCTGACCTGTGTGCTGAAGAGCTTGCTGTTATCCTTGGAGTCTGGTAAGTTCGTGAGTGGCTTAGCTGCATTGCATATTGGTCCTCTTGTGTTTCGAGAAGTTCTTATTCAAGAAGATCCTGTAAGTTCTAGACAACAGATTTGTAGTTCTTCTGAAGACAGAGAGGGAACTCTTGGGCAAGCCCATTAGAGGCTCAGAGATTAGGAATCTCCTGGAAATTGGTATACTCATCCATCTCTTCATAAAATTTCTTTGGTTAACCTTAGCTAGAAGTAGATTCTTAATAAGTCTTACAAATATGTGAATGGGCCCAGGAATTTAGCTCAGTGGTTCTGGTGACTGTCTGGCAAGCACAAGGTCCTGAGTTCAGTCCCTGGTACCACATACCACAATGCCAGGCATGGTGGCTCACACCTGTAATTGCAGCAATTGATAATCACATACCACAATACCGGGCGTGGTGATTTATACCTGTAATCCCAGCAGTTGCAAGGCAGAGGCAGGAAGATTGTTTGAGTTCGAGGCTGGCCTGGGCTACATGGTGAGTTTGGGGATAGCCTGAACTACAAAGCAAGACCCTATCTCAAAAAAAAAAAAAAAAGATAAAAGAAATAGGTAAATACCTGTAATTCCAGCACTAAGGAGACTGAGGCAGAAGGAGTATGAGTTTGGGGTTAAGCTGGGCCACATAACAAGTTTGAGATCAGTTTGAGCCTACATTATTGTAGTGAAACCCTCAAAAAGAAAAGTATGAGGGCCGGGGATTTAGCTCAGTTGTTCCGGCGCCTGTCTTGCAAGCGCAAGGACCCAGGTTCGATCCTCGGTAACCACATACCATACTGGGCGTGGAGACTCATGCCCAGCAGCAACTAGTACCACATACCACAGTGCTGGGTGTGGTGGCTCACGCCTGTAATCCCAGCACTTGGGAGGCAGAGGCAGGAGGATTGCTGTGATGTGAGTTTGAGGCTGAGCTCAGGGCCAGCCTGAACCACAAAGCGAGACCCTCAAAAAAAAAAAAGATTGTATAGCATTAAAAAATACTTCCATCCCTTAAAATGCAAATATCAATAGTTTTAGGAGTGAAAACATTCACTCATACTTTTCTTTTTGGTTTTTTTGATCTTTTTTGAGACAGGGTCTCGCTTTGTAGTACAGGCTGGCCCTGAGCTCAGCCTCCAACTCACATCACAGCAATCCTCCTGCCTCTGCCTCCCGAGTGCTGGGATTACAGGAATGAGCCACCATGCCTGGCCCTAATGCTATACAATCTTACGTGTAGTGGAAATAATGTTTTATCTCTTTTTCTATTTTGAAGTTATTTTAAACATGAAAAGTGTTGCAGCGGGAGGGCAGTGCAAACACCTCTTAAGAAGAAATTTCCAACACAAAAATCTGTCATTCTTGAATGCTTTAGTGTGTTTCTAACAAATAACAGCATTGAGAGGGCCATAATAATGCTATGAAAATTTAAAAAAATTCACATTCATTCTAATTTTCTCTGTTGCCCTAATAATCTCCTGTAGAAGAATTGATCTGGTCCACCACATGTGTGTCCTATTTTGTTGTCATGTAGCCTTAGTCTTTGTCAGTCTGGAACAGTTTTTTTGTTTTTGCTTGACTTTATGACCTTGACACTTATAATTTACAAGCCAATTATTTATTAGCCCTTCCTGCAATTTGAGCTTGTCTAATTTTGTTCAATGATCACATTTCTTTTACAGTGTTAATAGAGATACCAGAAAAATAAAATTTTGTGGTTTTCATTGCTTCCAGGGAAGTAGAAAACATTTTGTTTTGTCCCACCACTAGTGAAATTGACTTTGACCATGCATGATTATAGCAGTCATTTACTGGCTTTTCCTATTTAAGTTTTTTTTTTGTGTGTGTGGTGTCAGAATCAAACTCAAGACCTTGCACTTCAAGGCAGATGTGATGCCACTGAGCTGAGTCCCTGGCTTAGGTTATTTTTTTCTTTTCCTCCATGTACTAGCAGTAGGTTTCATTTATGTGAAAGTTGAATTAATTTCTACAGTCCCTTTATGTTTGCTCAAGTCCGACCTCACGTATGGAATTGTATTTTTCATTTAAAGGCAATTGTTCTGTTGGATTATTTGATTCCAGTGACAGAGTTTATATTTACTATAAAAAATTATTTGTTCAATACATGATATATAATCTGTCAACATGAATAGCTGTGATTTGTGATGAATACTGTGTGCTAGGCATTATACTATGTATTTCTTCTTGTCTTACTAATATTCTGAGAAACTTAAGGATTGTTTTTTTTTTTTTTTTTAATTTTTCAGATGAAAAAAAAAAGATATAACAGCTAAATGATTTGCTCAGAATGACAAAGCGACAATTAGGATTTGAATCTGTGTTTAACTGACACCAAATTTTGAGCTCTTCATTAAGCTGTTTTTTAAAAATGGTAGTTTGGAAGATTCATAACTGTCACCTCATCAGGAAATTAAGTTAAACCAAAGAAATATGGGCATTATGTCAGTTGAACTTTAGAAATAGTGAGGTAAACTTTACAGTTGAGGAGGTGACAAAATGCTTATCTTCAAATTCTATTTGTTTATCTTCAGATGCTTCAAACGTAGTTTTTCCTTAAGTCAGACCTCAGCTGGTGCTCAGGGTAGATGCTGAAGTTGCTGAATGGATTTCATAGGCAGTTTAGGTCTTCATTGTTTAGGAGAAACTACTTATTTATTTCTGACTCTAAGAGCATCTGATGCAGTTTACAGACATTTGGTTACAACATCAGCGATTACAGTGTTTTAAATGTGGTTTTGTTACATGGCCTGATCTCAGGGCCACCAACTCAGAAGTGCCTTGGACATTGTGGTCGAAGGGGCTACTTGGAGAGGAGACTTGAAGACGGCGAATTCTTATAGGCTGTCCACAAGGGTGGCTCCTGCTCTGACCTAGGCTCTTCTCACTCTTTCCTCCTTGAGTTTGATTTTTACCTGAAGACCAAACACTGGGACTTGCCCCAGTGTCTCTTACTCCTTAGTGGACCTGACTGCTTTTATGAATAGCCGTGCTGGGGGGAATTCCTTAAAACGCAGCAACCCTTGTTAGTCAGCTGTCTTAATGGGGAAAGATACTTCCCTTTTTCTTTTACCTTGTGAATGTCTGTAGTGTTGGAATATTTTGCAAGCCTAAGACAGAAAATTATGTTAAATAGGGGTGATTCGATTCAGTGACTGTGTTGTAATTATTATTGTCCCCTTTCTGTTCTTCTTCTGGTTCTCTTTCCCTTTTAGGAGCTGGGAGTGGAGCCCAGGGCTTGGCGTGTGCTAAGTACCCATCTGCTATTGAGCTACACTATTGGCTCCCCTTCATAAATAATTGTAATAAGACTGTAACATTTCATTTTGTCTGTGTAACTTTATGTAATGCATTATAGAATTGGAATTTTTTATGAGATACATTTTGTTCCATTTTGGATGATCTCTTTTCTTGTAATGACTTTTTTCAGTGCTGAGAATAGATCCCAGGGCCTTTGCTACAATCCACATTCCCAGTCCTGTTTTGAGACCAGTGTCTCACTAAGTTGCTAAATTGTCCACCCTGACCTCAAACTTGAAATCTTCCTATCTCAGCCTCCCCAAATGCTAGAATTACAGGCATGTACCACCACACTTAGCTTTAGTTGTCTTCTTTTCTTTTTCCTTTATTTATTTTTGTGGTATTAGGGATCAAACTCATGACCTTGCACACACAAAGCAGATGGCGGTGCTACTGAGCTAAATCTCGGCCTTCTTTTAAAAATAGGCTTTTAAAAAAATTATATAAATATTTCATATTTGTTATAAAATTCTCAAACTATTGAAAATTGAGAAAAATGATTTTATGAGGTGATATTTTCTTTCCATTCTTGGTGTAGGTACTATTTACTTACAAATTAATTCATGTAATGTATAAATCTAAGTGATATAGGATAGCTTGGCATGTTGTTACATGTCTAATTGCAGCAGTCTGGGAGGCTAAGGCAGGAGGAACCCAACTTCGAGGCTAGCCTGGGCTGCACAATAAATTAGAGGCCAGTTTAGAACATGTCTGAAACATCAACAACACAAAGTTGCATAGTGTAAGAGTAAAATGGACTTTGGTGAACCCATTGTACAATTTAAGAACTAGATTATAAATCCCATTAGCCCAACCTATCTGCTTTTTCTATCTCTTATTCTTTTGCCTTCTAAGGGGAATATGCTGTCATAAATCTTGTCATTAAAAATACTTAGTCTTATATTTTACATAATTGCTTTAGTTTTCGTGTTTCAAGCTTTACAAAAGTGCTAGCACACACGGTTTGCCTTTTTCCTCGCATTGCTTTTCTTCTGTGATTCATGTTGTTATCTGTAGCTGCCAGTATATTTTCAGGGTAGCATCCCATTGGACGGCTGTATCACAGTTTATCATTTTTCTTTGGGCGTTTGGATTGTTTTCAGATTTTTCCTGTTATGCGCAGTATCACTGAGGCCATTTATATGTGTCATGCTTGGTCCACCCATTCATTAATTTCTCTGAGCTGTTGACCTAGGGTGGAATTACTGAGTTGAGGCTGTGTGAATGTTCACTTTGCAAGATAGTACCAAATTGTTTTCCAAAATGATTCTCCTGTATCAACAGGATCTTAAAATTTCTGTTATATGCTTCTTTGACAGCTTTGTAATTTTTACTGCTCTAATTGTTAAAGCAATATATTTTTATAGTATAAGTTTAATGAAGGGAAGCTGAAGCCACATGAGTGCATTTGACTTTCTTTGCTGAGTGACACAGACTATCTTTCTTTTTTCCTAGCAAGGTAAGTTGTATTGGCATTCAGTGTTTCAACCACATTTCATTTGTCCACTTTTATTACTTTTTATACTTGTCCTGGCAAACTCATTTCTGCACTGAATATATTATGTTATTGTTTGCTCAAAGATATAAAGTATAACAATTTGTTTTTGAAGAATTGTATTTCATTAACTACAATGTGTATTAGAATTAATACATTTCTTTCTTTAATTCAAAGCACAAATTTTCAGAAGAATAATCCAGTGCATAAATTAACTGAAGAGGAGCTGCTGGCATTTACATCAGTGAGTAGTGTCTTCTTCCTTTCCAGTTCCTCTTTTTCTCTATAAATTATTTTGCCTCTGGTATTTGTTTCTTGCCTTAGATCGCTCTTGTTGAAACACTGCTACTTAAGGAAATTAGGGAGGGAAAATCTCTCATCATTTTAGTTTCCACACTGCATGTTTCTTGCCGCTGATTGGAACATAACCATTTTTCTTTGTAGTTGGTGGGATGTGAAGGCAGTAACCCAATTTTTTTGTTCATTAAAAAAATTCTGGCCTTGTTGTATTACCATGCACGTGATAGGTGCATATAAATATGTGTTAGAAGATTTAGTGAAGTCACAGAGCAAAGCCACCACAGTCGTATGTCCAAGACCGAGGGCAATGCCTGCTCGGCTGTGGTGAGAGAGAGCAGGGTGTAGAGGTCAGGGAGAAGGTGGTGTGCGGGGCGTGAGGCCGCTCGTCGGCATCCAGCAGATTGAAACATTCAGTTGAGAAAGGTGGATGGAGAAGAAGCCACGAGATTTGACAGACTTTCTAACATGGTTTCAGAGCACTGTCCAAATAGTCACCTCATTTAGAGAAAGAGATTTAAGGAGAGATTTGGGGTACAAGAAAATAAAGATTGGGCTGGGGATTTAACTCAGTGCTTCCAGTGCCTGCTTTGCAAGTGCAAGGTATGGTGTTTGATTCGCAGTAACCACATACAATGCCAGGGTTGTGACTCATGCCCACCAGCAATCAGAACCACATACCACAGTGCCAAGCGTTGTGGCTCACGCTTGTCATCCCAGTACTCAGGAGGCAGAGGCAGCAGGATTGCTGAGTTTGAGGCTGAATTCTGGACCAGCCTGAACTGCAAAGCAAGACCCTAAAACTAAAAAAAAAACAAACAAAAAAACTAAAATAAAGAAAATAAAGATTGTTAGTATAGACTCACAGTTGGAGAAGATTGACAGTGAAAAGGAAAGATGGAGTAATAGATGTTTGAGGATTCAACTGTAAAGAAAGGTTTTCAAGAAGAAAAGGTGAGCTGAGCAAGGTGGCGCATAAGTGTAATCCCAGCAGTCTGCAGAGCCCAGCTTTGGCAGTTTATGAGGGCTTTTTTGTTTGTTGGTTGGTTTTTGAACCAGGCCTTGAACTCATGACCTTGTGCTTGTGAGGCAGGCATGGAACCACTGAGCTAAATGCTTGGCCGGTGAGACCCTTTATCAAAATAAAACTAATAAAAAGGGTTGAGCATGTAGGTCACTACTAAGGCCAGGGCATCCTTTTTGGGGGTGGGGGGGTAGGGGAGATTAGTTAGTTATTTTTGGCAATACAAATTATTTACCTTATTTCTTTTTCAAAGACATTTCTATTATCATTGAAATCAAGTTAGAGTTCTCATCCTCCATTGTTATTTTTTGGATAAGGTGAAAGAAAGGACTCTTATCTGATGGAAAAGCTAGCCTTTTTGGAGTATATTGTAAATTTTGCAAATTACTTTCCTACACACCTTCTTGGAACTGGTTAGATGTTAGTTACTGAATCCTCTGGGTGCCTGTTTTATTTTCCTACTTCAGTATTCTTAGAAGTACTGAATGTGTATCTTTCTATTATGTGTGTTTTAGGTAACTATGTAGAAATGTCCCTGCTTATTCATTATGTGTGCTATAAGGAATTTGGCAAGTAAAATGGTGAAATTAATTTAAAAGCATATAAAAGATTTATGTATCCTTCATGTATTCATTCAGTTAATAACTCTGAAACTTAATATGTGCCGGCTTGGTAGTGATCGTTGGTGATATAACAGCACACAAAATCTTTTTCATTCCAGAGTTTGCATCAGTTTTCATTCTTACCAGGAAAATACACAGTAGACAAAGAGAAATAAGTACTCAGCAGAGGTGTGGAGGACAGTACAGCAGGATGAGGGCCTGCACACGGGCTGAGTGCCGTTGTTTCAGACAAGCTCGTCTGGGAAGATCTCAGTGGAAGGTGGTGACACGGGACACAGATCTGGCCACAGTAGGACGGAGCAGCAGCAAACAGGGTCTGGGATGGTAGTGAGTTGAGTGAGTGTAAGGAAGCATAAAGCTGCAGGAGGACATGTGTCTAGGTGACTAGTGAGCTGGGGCTGTGGCTGAGGTAAACATGGGCTTGGTGTATGAGGGATGTTCCTGATGGACTCCGAGGGAAGGACGGATGGTCAGCACGAACAGCTTTCTGGGACTTGGGATATACATGGTATCCACAGTTACCCTGAGAAACAAACCCTTGAGCACTTCTTATTCATTTTCTTATTCTTAGCCTTTCTTGAGGGTCAGAATATCCTTCTTTTCTATTTTTTTTTTAACCCTTCTTTAACCTCGTCTTACTTCTCTGCGTTATGATGTATTTTTGAAATAATAACCTGGTGATTTCTTATGATAGAGGACTCGTCCTTCCAGCTTCCACGCGGTCATCTATTCAGACTCCAAGGGCTTCATGTTGCCCAGTTTTCTCCTGGTTTCTTTCTCTTTTTCTACCAGTCACGGCTGACCTAGGCAGTGATTTTTTTGTGATGCACTGCTTTTTGATTGTAGAGATCCATAGCCTAACTTTTCTAAAGAGATGAAGTTGTCAATCTCCAGTAAATATTCAATTTCTAAGAAGAAAGAGAAGAAACTAGCTTAAAGAAGGCTTTTAGGAGTCTCATGCCTACTTTGGGGTCTGTACTGTCCCCTTCTTTTTTCTATCCTAAATGAAACATGGAACATTTGCCAGAAAAAGCACAAATTTATTTTTGTCAGCACTTCCTTTATCTCCCAGTCCTTCTTCTCTTTCTGCTTGACACTGAAGAGAACAAGACAATGATTTAGAACTGGCCCTTAGTGTTAGTGAAGGAACAAACTTTATCCAGTTGACCTTCTGTGTTCATGGATTCTGCCAATCATGGTTTAAAATATTTTGGAAAAATTTTGATGTACTGAACACACTTTTCCCTCCTTGCCATTTTCCAAATAGTACTTTGTAACAATAATTTACACAGCACTTACCGTGTATTCACTATTTTACGTCATGTGGCCTTGATTTACAGTAGGGAGGATGAACGCAGGTTAAATGGAAATGGCCTTTTATGTAAGGGACTTGTGCATCCATGGATTTTGATATTTTCTTGGTGCTCTGGACCATTTCAACCCCCATAGATGGCTGACAGCCGCATCCTGTTAAAGTCTGAGAGTATCTGAAACAAGAGGGGCCACTTTAGTTGCTGCTGTACTTCTGCATCCCTCAACTTTGGCAAGGCTCTCTTTTGGCCTATAGTTAATTACGTACGTGTCTTTCCCTCATTGAATTATAAAGTCCTTGCTATAGCGACTCAGCTCTTCTTTGGATCCTGTCTGTGGCCTGGTACAGTGATTCCGTACTCTCCTCCTAGTTGTTGCTCAGCGGTGTCCAACAGAGGAAGAGAACAGATGCCAGCCAGGTATGACAGCCCAGAGCAGGCCTGGTGTCTGTCTTGCAGCAGCACTACTCTGCTCAGTGCCGTCACGTTGGCAGCACCAACTGCTGTGCGGATGTCCGCTTGTACGCTTCGCATCGTTCTCTTCTGCAAAAAGGGGCAAGGAAGATGCATCCCTCCTTTAACACCAAACACTTGTTTTGAGGATATGAGGATATGGGCTCCGTATTCAGTGAGGAGCAGGGCCACCTGGTCCCTAGCCTGTGCGACAGTGTTCCTATTTCCAAGCAGCTTAAGTGAAGAACACCTGTTTGGAATTGACCACCAATATGGTGAAGAACAAGAGGGAAATCTGCTCGGTGTCAGTTTCCCTGCTGTGGTAGTAGCTTGGTGACCAGAAAGGAGTTCTGAACCACTGGAGCTGTGAGGTCGGTGTCTTCTTCTCTGGATAGAACAGCAAATACTACAAGACTTAATATCCAATAAACTGTGACTCCTGGGAGAGACAGGGACTGTGGGTTCTTGGCTTTTGGTAAAGCCTTATTGAGTCAACAAATGGGGGTTTATTCACCCTAAATTTTATTCAGTTTTAATGAACTTTCTTAAAGTTAACTAAAATGATAGTAAACTCTCTTTTGTAGAGAAATTTTTGCCACTGTTTACATGTTGCTGGCACAGGGAGATGTACTGTGAGAAATGTTGGGAAAATATTTTACTTCAGTAAAGTCAGAAGTGAATAATTTACACTTTTAAGGTTGTGATTATGTGTCACTATGTGAGAAATTATATCTACATGTTTCAGGAAATCTGAGTCATGAAAAATAAAAAAGGGAACTCATATTGTTTTAGAGAACCATTTATATTGTATTAACCTGGTAATTTAAAATTAGCTATGGTATCTGTGTTATTTCCTTTTAGTTGAGCTAAGTCAATGACGTGTAGTAATGTTTTTAATTTCCTTTCATTGTTGAAAATGATAATAATTTAGTTAATTCATACAGGTGTTTCAGTTTTCATTGGCAAAAAGTTCAAGTGTGAATGGGTTCTGGCTGCTTGCCTAGTCTCCCTGCTGAAGCCCCAAGGTCTTTCTAAATGAAAGGAGGAGAGTCCTTTGGAAGTTCTGTGTTATACTGTATGAATTTTCTCTTTCTGTCTTTATTCTTTTTTAAAGATGAAATATCTGGTCTTGCTGTGTTGCTTAGGCTGATCTCAAACTCCTGGGCCGAGGCAGTTCTGCTTCAGCCTTCTGGATGCTAGAACTGCGGGCAGGAGCCACTGAGCCTGGCCCTGCTGTTGGTGCTAGAGCTGTTTAAATACACTTACCTGTGCACATAATATGCTCACATGCTCTATGTACAGATAAAGTAATCGAGTTAGTGGTGCCTCGGGTAGTTTGTGTTACAAAACTACTTAAGCATTTCACAGTATAGAGGAACAGGCACAGGAAGACTTAAGCAAGATAAAACAAACACCGTTCCTACACATGGCGTAGTCAAACTGTGAAATAAAGAGAATTTCTCAGTAGCAAACAAAGAAAAATGGTGCATTACTTAACGTGAAAATGATTGCAGAGACCCCCTAACTTCTCATCAGGAACTTCATGCTATATATTTTCTTTCCTCTGTCTTCGATGCTAGTTCTCTTCTAAGTCAGGACTGATCTGGGGACCTATCTTTTCTTTCTCCACAGTTAATCAGTCTTAAAATCTGTGCTTGGGAATTTCTCTGGTAGACACTTTGGAGTAACTGATACTAGATTTGAACTCTCATTGTAATTAACTATAAAACTAGACAAAATATGTGGAACAGCATTGCAGAAAAAGGATAATAAGTCTCAAGAATACAAAGTTGGTTTAATATGATACAATGTAACTCACCCTGTTGGTTCCATAAAAGAGAAAACCAGTAAGTATATCCAAAACCAAATGGCATATCTAAATTTAACCTCATGAATAATGACATTAAATGATAATGGATAAATATACCAACTAAAAATAAAAGGTTATTATAATGGAAAAAAAGCAAGTTGCAGTTGGTTATGGTGGCACATACCTATAATCCAAGTACTTGAGAGGCAGAGGCAGGAGGATCACTGTGAGTTTGAGGCCAACTTGGGATACTTAGTGAGTTGAAGGCCAGCTAGCTCTACATAGTGAAATCTTGTCTCAAACAAACCAAAAACAAACAAGGCAAGATGTAAATCTATTCTCTGCATAAGAGATGTATTATAAATATACAGAAGATACATGGATGGAAATATTCCATGAGAGCAGTTAAGTATAAAAATGTTGGTTTTCTAGCGTAATAATCAGATAAAATAGACTTTGCTACAAAGTCTGTAGCTAGAAAGAAAGATCATTATTTCATAATAAAAAATTCAAAATTGGACTGGGGATTTAGCTCAGTGGTTCCAGCACCTACCTTACAAGCACAAGGTCCCAGGTTCAATCCCTGGTAACCACATACAACAATATCGAGCGTGGAGACTCATACCCACCAGCAGTCAGTACTGCATACCACAGTGCCAGGCATGGGGGCTCACTCATATGATCCCAACACTTGGGAGGCAGAGGCAGGAGGATTGCTGTGAGTTTCAGGCTTGCCTGGGCTACACAGTGAGTTCAGTATCAGCCTGAAGTACAAAACGAGACCATCTCAAAAAAAAAAAAAAAAAAAAAATTTCAAAATTTACCAAGAAGATAATACAGTAATGAATGTGTATATGCCTAGTGTTAACTACACGATCCAAGCAAAACTTGACATAATTAAAATGAGAAACACATAATGCCACAATCACAGTTGAAGATTTTATGTTCATATCTCAGCAATTCATGCAACAACTAGAATTAAAAAACAATGCGTAAATATGTGAGTTGTCATAGAAATATATAATGAATATTAAAATTTTATTTTATTTTACTGATACATTTTAGAAATAGGTAATAATCACATTCATCATAGGGAGTTTGTACCAGAACATGATATATCTTGCTTTTTTTCCTGCCTGTCCCTTTCTTTACCTCCCCTTCTTTTCTTTTTCTACAAAAGCTTTGTTTCCATTTTCCCCCTTCTGTTCTTTTTTTTTTCTTTTCTGTTCTTTCCTTTCTCCCTCTCTCCTCCTGTTTCCTTTCTCATTTAAATATTTTCTTCCTATTTTCCAATATCTAGTACATATTTTGGTCTTTATTTACCCTTTTCTCATGGGAGAAATGTGATGTTTGCATGTATCCGATTTATTTCACTTCAGAGTATGGCCTCAAGGTGCATCCAGTTAGCTAGAAATGTCTCAAGCTTATCGTTCTTTATGGCAGAATACTATTCCATTGCATAATAAACCCACATCTTTATTCTTCATTTGATGGACCTTTGAACTGTTTCCAAGATATAGCTATTACAAACTGCCACTGTAAATGAGGATGTGGGGCTGGGAATGTAACTCAGTGGCATCACGCCTGCCTGGAAAGTGCCAAGATTACGTACATACAAACGTGTGTGTGTGTGTTCGTGTGTGTGTACCAGTGCACATATATGCTGTGGTATAATGCTTTTAATTCAGTAAAATACCAAGAAAAGGAATACTTGGGTCAAATACAATTCTAGTTTTAGTTTTTTTTTAATCTTCATTGGTACATTATGAATACACATCATCATCACATTCACCATTGAGAGTTTGTACCAGAATATGACATTTGATTCTCATTTTTTCCCTTTACCCCCCCACCCTGCAACCTCCCACCCCCTATATACATAGTTTAGTATTTTGAGGAATCTCCACATTGATTTCCACAATGGTTACACCATTGTAACCATTCTGCATTCAATTCAATGCAGTATTCTGCATTCCTATCAACAGTGGAGAAGGGTTCCTTTTTCCTCACAGCCCGCCAGCATTTGTTGTTGGTTGATTTCGTGATAGCAGTGATGCTTTCTGGAGAGAGGTAGAATCTCAGTGTTGTTTTGATTTGAATCTCAAAATGACCAGTAATGTTGAACAGTTTTTTCATCTACTTATTTGCTGTTTCTACTTCTAAGAAATGTCTATTCATTTCTGCTGTTTATTTTTGGACTGGGTTTTTTAATTTGGGGAATCTTATTTTATTTTTGAGTTCTTTATATTTTCTAAATAGTGGTCCTCTCTTTGAGGAACAGCTAGCAAAAAATTTTTCTTACAGCGTCTTTTCACTCTGTTGGTGGTTCCTTTTGCTGTGCAAAAGATTTTTTTTAATAAAGTACAACCCCGGTTGTTGATTCTTTGTGATATTTCCTGTGTGATCAGAGTTTTTTTCAGTAATTCTTTGCTTACATCAAGAGTTCTCCCTATTCTCTCTTCCAGTAGATTTAATATTTTGTTTTAATATTTAGATCTTTGATCCATTTTGATTTCAGTTTAATGCATAGTAAACAGCAAGCAACTGAAATGTTCATTAGCAAGTGAATTTAGATATGCTGCAGTGTATCTATCTAGGGAAATGATATTCAACAATAGAAAGAATGAAGTATTGCTGGGCATGGTTGCACATACCTATAATCCTAGCACTTGGGAGGCTGAGGCAGGAGGATTGCTGTGAGTTTGAGGCTGAGTTCAGGACCAGTCTGAACTACGAAGCAAGACCCTGTCTCAAAAAACTAAAAAAAAGAAGAAAGAAATAATTTGAAACCAAAAAGTAGAGTTAAAAATAATTGTGCTTAGCCACTCCAGAGTTATTTATTTTATCAATTGGAAGTTGTGCATGACAGGCTTATAAAAATTCCATTTTTAGGAATATACCTAAATGGTTCAATATTTCTTTTTGAAAATTTGCCTAGCAAAGAATAGTTTCAAAAATATTCTAGGAGTAGAATTTCCAGTATCTCCAGATTTGCCACCTAGCATGGTACTAGATAGCTTGGAAGAAGTAAAGGTATACAACACTGGAATTGCCTTCATGGAAGTTTTAATTAAGCTAAGATCAGATAAATTCATAGATGTAATTTCTAACAATAGGCCACTTGAAGTATAAATTGAGAGTACAGATAAAGAAATCCCCTAGTTGCTAAGAAAGGAAGGAAATATTTAGGACTGAACAGTCAAAGAAGGCTTTGTGCATTAGGGGAGGATTTGAGTCAGGCCTGAAAGATAGATGGGATTTTGATGGAACAGACCAGCAGCAGCAGAGGCGAGGGCACGGGCGCATGAAAAACACCCCCTCCCCGAAGTCCTTCAACTGTGGCACAGTATTTTAGGTGGTAGTGACGCTAAGGGAAAAAGGGTTTGAGACATTTTAAGTAGCGCACAGAAGAAGGATAAAGGATTTGGACCATTGTTCCATTTCTACTGGGAAGAGTTTATATCCAAAAGTTGGAATTTTGAACCTATAATCATTTGGTACTGATTAAAAAAGAATGCTCTTATACCACAGTGCTGGGCGTGGTGGCTCACGCCTGTCATCCCAGCACTCGGGAGGCAGAGGCAGGAGGATTGCTGTAATGTGAGTTGGAGGCTGAGCTCAGGGCCAGCCTGAACTACAAAGTGAGACCCTGTCTCAAAAAAAAAAAAAAAAAAAAAAAAGAATGCTCTTTTAAGCACTGTACTCGATTAAAAAGAACACTAGCCTGCTTCTTAACAGTATTTCTTTTTTCTTGCTTTTTAGATCAGCCTGACCGGGATGGGTGTTGTGCAGTTTGGTGAAAATGTTGCCAAACAGTTAGGTGTCTCCCCACCAAGAGAATCTTTTTTTTAATTTTATTTTTTCCCTTTATTGAGTTTATTGGTATATTTTAGGTATATATTATGATCACATTCAACAGTGAGAATTTGTACCTATACATGATATATCTTGATTCTCATTTTCTCCATTTCTCTGCCCTGCGTACAACCTCCTATCTTCCTGTATTCATAAGCTTTGTTTTGTTTTGTTTTGTTTTTTTGAGACAGGGTCTCACTTTGTGGTTCAGGCTGGCCCTGAGCTCAGCCTCCAACTCACATCATAGCGATCCTCCTGCCTCTGCCTCCCGAGTGCTGGGATTACAGGTGTGAGCCACCACGCCCAGCACTGTGGTGTGTGGCACTGGTTGTTGCTGGGCGTGAGTCTCTACACCCAGTATGGTATGTGAGTACCGGGGATCGAACCCGGGCCCTTGCGCTTGCAAGAAAGGCGCCAGAACCCCTGAGTCAAATCCCCACCCCCCCCTTTTTTTTAAACCATCATAGTTTTTCTTTCCCTTCTTTGCTTTCCCCTGCCCCCACCCACTTCCCATTTCCCTTTGAACATTTCTTCCTATGTCACTGTGCCAATCATATATTCTGGACCTTCTTTACACCTTCAGTTTCTCCTACTAGAGAAACATGGTATTTTCACATCTCTGTTCTCTTTATTTCACTTATGATAATGGCCTCAAGGTGCATCCATTTCGGTATAAAAGTCTCTAATTTATCATTTTTAATGGCCGAGTAATACTCCATTTTGTGAAAAAACCTTATCTTCTTTATTTAGTCAGCAGTTAATGGGCATTTGGGTTGTTGCTGAGATTTAGCTATAATATACCATGCTGCTGTAAATCTGGGTGCACACATGTTGCTGTGGTATGATGCTTTTAATTCTTTCATGTAGATACCCAGCAGGGAAGTTTATTTTGGCTTATGTGCTTGGTCTGAGGCCAAGGGCATGCGTCTAATAATGACCTTCTTGCTGGCAGATTACCGTGGTGGGCCCCTGGCATGAGGTAGGGATGCACATATATGTTTGTGTTTGTTGTTCGAGCTCCTGTCCCTCTTGCGTGGCCGCCTGGACTCGATCATGCTGGCTCCAACCTAAGGGCCATAGCCATATCTAAGCCTAATTACTTCCTAAATGCCCACTTCCATGTACTGTAGTCAGATTGAGTTTCTGTGGTCATAATACCTTACAGAGAAGATTAAATACCAGCTCTTAGAGCCTGGGCCACACTCAAACCATAGCACCTTTCTCCACTAGAAAGACAGGTTTTTATTTAGAAAATTTAAATTATAACTACACATTAACAAGAAAAATTCTGATCACTCAGTGAAAAGGACAAGAATCAGTAGGTGCCTATAATCCCAGCACTCAGGAGGCTGAGACATGAGGATTGCCACAAGCCTACCTAGTGAGTTTGAAGCCTGCCTGGATTACATAGGGAGAGCTTATATCACTTAAATAAAAATGAGACAGGCAGACAGAGACAGACAGGGAGAACATTTCAATGAGTACTTGATGTAGGTGTATCAGAGTGATTATTGATATATAAAAAGACTATTAGTCTTGAAAAAATGCAAGTTAAAGCTATAATATGACTACATACTCACTAGAATAGCCAAAATAGTATCAGTTACAAGCATTGCAGCAACAGATCTCTGGTAATAACCATTTAGAAAACTGGTGTGTCTGTGAAGGCGAATGTGTTCACGCTATGTGATGCTGTACTTTATCTCCTGCGTAACACGCAGTGGAAATACTTAGCTGTGTTCGCTTAAAGAGTGTGTCCTGGAATAGTCATACCACACACTGTGACAGTCCCAGGACAGAGCTGCCTAACTTCTCAGTAGCAGTACATAGATAAACTGTGTTTATACAGCAGAGTATTAGATAGCAGTAAATAGGATCTTCTACAAATACAGGGATGAAACTGTAAAATACCGAACAAAAGATGCCAGGTACAAAAAGTGTTCTGTGATTACATCTGTATGAATTAGAAAAACCCACACCCTGATCTGTGGTATTCAGAGTCAGAATGGTGGCTACTCTTCCCATGGGCAGGGAGATATTCAGAACATGTAATAGGGGCTTTGTTGGAATTCTGCTTGTGTTCTGTTTACTGGGCCGAGTACTGATTATGTAACTCTGTTGAGTTTCCAAAAATTCACTGTATACTTTTAAAAAAATTATGTATATATATATATATATATTTTTTTATCATTGCTGGGGCAAAATACCCAGTAACCCCAGTACCCACTAAGTAAAGGAGAGAGGTTTATTTTAGCTCAGTCTGCAAAGCTGTTAGTCTGTAATCACCTGGCTGCAAAGCAAGGCAGCAGGTGGGGAAGACAGTCGGTGGCAGGACAAGTAGGGAGCAGTGAGCCTCTCTTTTTTTTCCTCTTCTTACACCATTCAGGCTGCAAGCCTATTAGTTGGTGCCACCCACACCCACACCTATACACACAGTGGGTTTTCCCTTGTCAGTGAATCTGTCGTCCACACCCAGAACTACGTGAAGCCAGCCAGTGGACAAATCCAGTATCAAAAACCCATTATCTTGTCCCCTCTCTGAAGCCCCATCTATCAATGCATAAGGCTTTGAGTGTGTGGGGTTGACATCTAGATATTAGCCATTATATGTATGCATATATATTCGTGTGTATGTGTGTGTGTGTGTGTGGGGGGGGGTTGGGGGATGGAACTCAGGACCTTGCGCTTGTCAGGCAGGTGCGTCTCCACTGAGCTACGTCTCCAGACATATATCTGTCTGTGTCTGTCTATCTGTCTGTCTATCATCTATCTTATCTATCTAGCTATCTATTTATCTACCTATGTAGAAGAAGGTTTCCTGTGTTTACCACATTGTTGGTTGTTGTCTATGTGAGGTTTTCCCAGCCGGAGAGGGTGAGGCGCAGAGTCAAGCACAGACCCTGGGGAATGTTTCTGGAACTTCTGATTTATTCAGGCTTAAGTGTTACATATATAGCAAAAGGTCAGAGGGCAGGGTGAAGGCTGGGAGGAAGGGAGGGTCTATAGGTTTGACCTAGGGTTTTGCCCAATAAGAGAACTTTGTGAGTGGGTGGTCCATATGGCATTAGCTATGGGGGAAGGTGAGGCCATGGGTGAGAGACGAGGGGTGGGGCTGTCAAGATGGCCGCTGACAAGGTTTAACGTGTGGGAGTGAGTGTGCTCAAGCCCCTAAGGGTCGCCGAGTCTGCAGGGAGACAAAGTCTCAACCTTAGGCTCAGGAGATAGGCACACGGTTCACTTGCCCCAGCCAGACTTGAAGGTCTCCCTTATCACATCAAACTAAAAAATACACAGCACACAGGTGCATTGTCGGGTAAGTTGGAATGACATTTCTCCAAGAGAGACATTTCTCCAAGAGAACCAAAAATTTAAGAAATGTAATTTAATAAAGCATCTTTTTTCAGAACATTTTTAACAAAAATAAAATTTCTTAAATAAATATAATTTCTTGTTGTTAAGAAATTTAATCGAGTTTTAGGTGCATTAAATTCATTTAAGTGTTTGTGTATCTTCATGTAGTGTAATCGAAGATAAACTATGATACTCCAGACTTACCAGCTATGTTAATGCTTTGTTTGGGAAAAATCTGATTTATTTCTTTGAATCTACCAGTGTTAGAACATATTACAATGCAAGGTGGTCATTTCTGAATGGAAAAAGTATTGATTTCTTGCAAAGAGAAAGTGATTTCTGTGATCTTACCTTTTACTTTAACAACAACAAAAAAAAAACAGTACAACAACTGTGGTGTTTGGGGGCTCTTCTTTTTGGGAGGGGGGTCTGGGGATTGAACCCAGGACCTTTGCTCTGTACCATACCCATAGCCCTAAACAGAACTATACACTATAATGTGCAACTAATTATTTTCAAGCAGATGTTGTCTGAACATTTCACCAAATGTCCATATGGATCTGCCAGACACCCTGCAGGGTTCAGACACGTAATTTAAGCATATTGGGGTCCTCATGTGGTTTTGTGTCACTTGAGAATAATTCTAATGAATTGAATATTTGTGCAATTTAAAAGTTTGTGTCTGTGCACAGTGCAATTTGCCTGGGGTACATAGGTATCTTGTAGACTGAAGGTAACTAAGCCCAGTTGTGAGGTGTGCACTGGCAGGAGCACCGCCATAGTGCTTAGTGGAGTGGCCACGGAGCTTCGTGCGTTTGGATGACTTGTCTTTCCTTAGAGCTGGCACACCTTGTCCTTTTTGAAAGGTGTCAGTGAAATTCTGCTTGAGAATCTCTGGGGTAGAGGCTTCTGCATTTGAGTGGAATCTGCATTTATATATATGTAAACATCACATTTTGTTTGTCTCTTTCTTCCATGGACATATGGTTTACTTTTGCCTTTTAACTATTGTGAATAATGCTGCAGTGGACGTTAGTTTGGACTCTGCTTTGAGTTCTTTTCAGTGTGTACCCAGAATGCACTATTAATGTGTTTATTTTCTTTGAGGTTTTTAAATGATATCTTAAAGATATTATAGAGTGTCTTGCACAGAAAACAGAGCGGTTATTAAAAATTTTAATTTGTTCCTGTTCTGTTCCTGTAGCATGGTTTTCTGCTCCTCTAAATAGCAGATTGCTAGAATTCTCTGGTAGTAAGAAATCCTATCAGATTATATTCAAGTGCCGTGTATGCAGTCATCATTACCTTGGTGCAGGGCTCCTCACCCCTCCTGATCCCTCCGTCAGTGTGGCATTTGTCTGTCACATCTTCCCTGTCTTTCATCTTGATCAGTTTAGCGCTTCTTCTGTATGTCTCAAATTTTTGTTAGACAGTGAAGAAATGTTCTGATGAGATATTTCAGTGAATGTGAAGTCAGAAATAATTGTATTCAACCTAAAGTTAAGTTACAGTATAAAATAACCATAATGTGAATCTTTTTAGAAAGAATGAGCTCAAATTCTGCCTACTTAACAGTTTATTTCCAGCATCACTCACACAGCATGTTTGTTTATGTACTGATCATCCTGAGTGTCCTGCAGGCAGGTGTCATTTCACCCAGTCATTGTGTGTATTGAACACATTTGATAGAATCATTGCTTTTATATATCCTGTTATCTTATAAAAATTAATGAAAAATATATACATCTTGTATTTAAATAATTGCACTGTCAAATAGTTAATGACATTATTTCTCCTTATTTATTACAGAATTTTGGCACTATAATAAGCTTTGATTGTCTTGTCCGTTTTTTTCTCTTATAGATAAAACATCTTGGTGCCCAGAGGTCAACTCACTTTCTCAAGGGCAAGTGTGTAATGGCTGGGAAGGAAGCAGACTAGTTTAGGGAAGAATTAATCTTGATTTGTAGATTTTCACAAAGCCCCTTAACAAATTATGTTGGGACCTTACTCTACTGTTATTAATGCTATAAAGCAAATCCAATTATTTGCAGCTGAAAGTAACCTTGGAGGCTCTCGGTCTAATCCCATCATTATGCAGATGAGAAGAATGAGGTCCCAAACTATCAACGTCCTCCCTGGTGGAGCGATTGGGGGCGGACCTGGACCTTTGTCTAGGCTTTTTTCCAGTATAGTTGAACACTGTGCCAGATATGTTCTGTGTCACAATTTAGGAGACTTGTTTAAAAAATCTTGGAAGTTATTTTACTTGGCTTTAAAAGCATATTGTCTTAAATAAAAATATTCTAGGCAATGTTTAAGTTTCTGAGCTGCCCCACAAAAGCCCATAAATTACTTGGATTATAGGATTTAATGCTTTATTTTATGATACCTATTTATTATTTACAGTACTGTGCCTTTGGGAGACAGTGTGCCCAATTTTATTTAGGAAAATTGTGATTTCTTTTTTTTAAGTACCAATCACTGTTTATTTTCACCATTGTAGAGCTCCTTTCTCTGTTCTTTTCTTACATACCTTACATACGTATGCCAGGAGCTTGTAAGGCACTGGTGAACCAGATCAGTGGGGCCTGTGACTAGGGGAGCCTAGCTGGATAGAGAAGTCCTGGATAGAGATGGACTCCTTTAGATGAGGGTGGAAATGTTCTCTGACAAATGACATTTAGGAAAGACCTGAAGCTCAGATCGCTTCTTACGTTCTGAAGGGTGTGACTTAAGATCAGTGTCTCCAGTTGGGGGACATGGTAGACTGTGGCCAGTGTTCTTACCAGCTGGGGTTGGCCTGCTGCTTAGGTAGCTGTGCTGGTCAATCTTTATTGCCATTCTGACTTGATTGGGAGACGCCTGTGGAAGAGATAGCTCATCAGTACACTGTCTTCGTCAGTGGGTTCGTCTGCTGGTATCATAACTGAATGTGCTCTGAGGAGTGGGCCTGGGCGGAGGAGTCAGGCACCGGGCATGTTGCTTTGAGGGTGCATCTCGGTGTTGAATTTGGTGCCTTTGCTCTGTTTTCCAGTTGCCATGAAGTGGGCAGCTTTGCTCCGCCATGCCCTGTCTGTATAATGTGTCTGCTTTGGAGCAGGCAGCCATGGCTGAAATGAGCCTCTCCTCCATTAAGTTGTGCTGACGAGTATTTTTGTCTCAGTTGAAAAAGCTGACCAAGACAACAGGTTAGATTAGTGTTTTTCCCATTGGATTGTGAAAGTTTTTTAAAAATATGATTTTCTTCATAAGTCAGTAGAATGTATATGAAACTTCTGTTCAGTTTTTTTAACTATCTAATGTTACATATTAGGACGTTTTCTTACCTCATGGCAGCAGTATTTTGTATAAAATACTAAATATAGACTCCTCAGCTCCTTTCAGAAAGACTGTCTCAAGTCTGTCTCCTCGCCAACAGGAGGAGGGCCAGAGGTTGAGCTCAGAGATACTGCGCCTGCCTCCCAAGTGCAAGAATATTTTATTCTTGATTGACAACTGTAGTCAGGTTTGCAGATTTACCTGAGAAAAATTCTTCCTTTTGAAAATTCTTGAGGTGACAGTTTATAAATAAAATATTCTGCAAAATGTACATACTAAAGAAACTGTGATTCATGGAGGTAAAAAATTTTAATTTTCTAAGTTAGGTTATAGAAATAAAATTATTTAATACGACATTGCATAAGAATGTGAGTTCTATGGAGGCAGAGACCTCTGTCTTGCTTGCTACTTTGTCCCTAGGGTCTAGCACACAACTGCAGTAAGCCTTCATTCTTTTGATTTTTTTTTAATGCTTTGACTACTCTTCTACTCTCTCCGAGGTTCTTTCCCATGTCTTCTTCCATTATTCTGTTTTCTTATTTTTCCCGGGTAGTATCACTTCCCAGAGATAAGCATATCTTTTAAAACAATTTTTTGTGAGACATTCTCACTGTGTAGTTCAGCCGCCCCTGTATCTTACCATGTAGCCTTGGCTGGCCTTAAACTCAGTGGATCTTCCCACCACGGCCTCTCACGTGCTGGGATTACAGGTGTGTGTGTCACCATGCCAGCATGGGGATGCATATTTTAATTTAGTCATTTAATTAAGCATAAATTTTGTTTAGAAACGTGTTGTAAAATAATGTAAAAGTGTTGTTCTGGGGCTTAGGAGACAAGTGTCAGTACCAGCTTTTGCTCTTACTGAAGGCATGGTACTGAGCAAGTGCTTCAAACAGTGGTGTTTAATTGTCCTCTTAATTGTGAAGGGAGGTGGTCTAGATTCAGATTAAAAACTCAGATATTTATAAGGGCCAGACAGACAACACGAATGAATGAAGTGTGCCGGCATCACTCGATAAGGAGTTATAGACTTTGATATATGTTTATGCATTGTTAAAGGACTTCTTGCTAATTTTTTTTTTTTTTTTTTTGGTTTTTGGAGACAGGGTCTCGCTTCGTGGTTCAGGCTGGCCCTCAGCTCAGCCTCAAACTCACATCACAATCCTCCTGCCTCTGCCTCCCGAGTGCTGGGATTACAGGCATGAGCCACCACGCCCGGCACTGTGGTATGTGGAACTGGTTGCTGCTGGGTGTGGGTCTCCACACCCAGTATTGTTATGTGGTTACCGGGGAATCGAACCCGGGTCCTTGCGCTTGCGAGACAGGCGCCGGAACCACTGAGCTAACTCCCCGGCCTCTTGCTAATTTTTTAAAGAGAATTCGGAGTTATGAAAGACTATGACCAATGACAAATACTTGTTATTTTAGCCTAATAGTTCTTAAAGTTGGCTACACTTAACAGTTACCTGGGAAATATTTTGAAGAACACTGAGGTTTAGATTTGTTCTCAGAGACAGGATTTGCTTTGAAGAATACCCAAGCTTCCCAGGTGCTTCTAATGAGCAGCTAGGTTTTTTGTTTTTTTTTTAATGATTAATTAGACTCTTGACTAAGATGTTTTCCAACTTTTAGAAACAAGCAAATACTTGTTTAGCAACAGGCAGTACACAGTGATCAAGGATGGCCTCTGCATTCAGACAAGTAAACAAGTCTTCCCTTTCATTCCAGTGAGCTTTAATGAAAGTCATTATTGGGACTGAGCACCCGGGAACAATATTAGTCACTATAAGCTAGAGCTTCCATTGTGTTCAGGATACTGCGCTGTCACTGTTTATCACCATGCATTTTGCTTTGCCCTAGGCTGTCACTTTATGTCCTAGCACGTCTGGAATTCCCTTAGTGGCTTCCACCAGGGTCTCTGAGTTGATGGCAGCCACAGCTGCTGGGGGCTAGTTATAGCATGTACATATTCAGAATTTTCTTGTAAGCCAGTGTTTCTTTAAGATGCCCCTTCTTCGAAAGCATTTAAACTAAAATTTAAGGCTCTTCACCCCGAATGAAGACCAGGAAGCAGTCTCATATGTTTTAGTATGATTTTCTATCATGTGAATTGAAAACATGAACTTTTTACCTTTGTTTGCTTAGATTGTGAAATCTGCAATTTAATCACATGCTGATATTTTTGGCAGAGTTAATTTTGTCTTATTCCGAATTAGATTCTGTCTTATCCCTTCTTTTCATGGTCTTTTTCTTCCTTCTTCCATCAGTGTTTACTTTCACAACCGAAGTTCTGGGCCATTCAGACCTCAGCCTTGGTTCTCCGGACGAAACTGGAGCGAGGAAGCACCCGCCGCGTGGAGCGGGCCATGCGGCAGACCCAGGTAGGAGTTAGGGCGGGGGTGCAGTTATGCTCCTGTGCGTTGTGTGGACATATCTGCCTGTGACGCGTGAGGGAACTGGGTGGTTGTTTCGTACTTGAGTGCTGCTGTTACATATGCAGCCTAGTTCTGGAGCGAGGCTGTTTGTCTCTGAAGCTCAGTTCTGCCCCTTTGTACTTCTAGGACCTCAGTATTAAACTTCTGTAAGTTTCGTTTTTGTCATCTGTAGGAAGGATAGTAGTACCCACAAGTGCTATGGTAGCCTTACGAGAGGCAGTGTTGGAATTAACTTAAAAAATAGGCAGTTTCAAAAATTCAATATATGGAAGTAATTCACCTTCTAACACCAAAACATCGAGACTTAACCACTCATAAAATTGATCCATCATCATTGTTCTTAATAATATTGTTTATTCTTATCTAATGTGTAACTTGCATTGAGCCTCTTTCATGTGTTATCTGATAAATTAACCAAAACACAAATTCGTTACAGAAATAAATAGGAAATCATGCAGTATGTTCAGGATGTCATAAAGCCAATGCCTTAGTCCATTTGCGTTGTGATAAAATACTCAAGAGAGGATAGAAACATAAGGGATAGAAATCTGTTTTTCAGAGTTCTGGAGCTGGGAAGTCCCAGATCGAGGCAGGCTCTTGGCTGGCGTGGGCTGCTCCTTGTAGACGGTGCTGTGTAGTTGTCCACACCTGTCCGAGGGGAAGCCCATCCCCATGAGCCCTTCTGTGAAGCCCTCATTCCATTCGTGAAGGTTGCATCCACATGACCGAACCTGTTTCTGCGGTCACACCGGCCACTCTGGCCACACTGGCTCTTCACTTGTGGAGCAGAATCAGCAAGGGAACTGCTGTGTCTGCCTCTAGAGCATGGTACCTCAGAACAATCTTTTCACTTTCCCAACATGGACATTTTGGAAATTAGCCACATCATGTGACAGCATGAATGCAAAATTGTCTAATTTTCTGTCATTGTTGAGCCACTTAGCTCATAATCTGAACTTCTGCCAGTTCCTCTGATTTAGAGTTTGATGCTGCTATTTGGTGAAGTTATTGCATCCCTGAAGAATAAGGAAAAGGATTTAAAATTATATATATAATTTTTTAAAAAATCTGTTTTAGTTTATGTGAAAAACTGTTCCTTCTAAGGCTGTGTAAAGTGATATGATAATAAACTGCTAGGACTGGAAAGTGGAGCTAGAGTGGCCCTTAGGACAGTGCTTGATCTTGTCCTGTTCGTGTTGAGGAAATGCAGGTGTGGTGAGGTCAGGGAACTTGCCCAGACTTGGCTAGTTAACTGCAGTCTGCACTATAACTAGAGTTCGCTATGCTAAAAACTCCAAAAGCGGCTCCTCAAATTTGACAGATTTGGGGGCATTTCCAAGTGAGATGTGCCAACCTTAAAAAGAAAGTGTTTTATCGTACTGAGGGTTAAATAAAGAACATTATAAAATCCACAGAGAAGAAGGAACTTCATGTTGGGGATAATCCATTAAAAACATTCTTAATGAAAGAGTTCTTTGGTATTACATGTTCAAGGCTATGATGAATGAAGGAAATAGTATGTGTGGAAACTGTGATAATGATTGTGAGTCAGACACTGCATGAATTACAGTGGAATTATATTCGTCAGGAATCATTTATATCTACTTTTTATTAGCAGTGTGTAATTTTTCCTGTTGTCTTTTTGCTGTCCTTTCCCTGAAAGTCTGATCAAATCCATATAATCAACACTTCTTTATTTTTATCATGAAATCACATCTTTTTCTTCTCTTCTTTACTGTGGTGAAAGTATGTGGTAAAAGCAGTATTATACATGTAGTCCAAATAAAAGCAAATTAATTTATGCCACATAATTCAAAGAGAATATCTCCTATGTCCACCCCCACCCAGAATGGTGTAAATCAAATTCATCTTATTTGATTTAATCCATAGTAGGTAAACCTATTGAATATTCATTATTAAAATAGTCTGGCACATGATCGTTCAACCTTTTAATTAAAATCATGAATGTTTACTCTGTCCAAATTGTTTCTCTAAAAATGACTGTCCAGCAGAAGTGCTTTTCCTCACCCTTAAATTTCTGCTTACTCTACTTGCCTGCATGATTTGGAGGAATAGGACTTTTTAAAAAAAATCCTGGTTAACCGTGAAGCAAGCAAGACTCAGAACATGATTGTTACCAATGTAAAGTTATTGTTTCTGTGTGGACCAAACTCACTTTTCCTGTGGGGGGATTAAACCCAGGACCTCAGCACTGAGACCTTTAGCATTAGCCCAGCCTGTTTTTCATTTTATATTTTGATATAAGGTCTCACTAAATTGCCCAGGCTGGGCTTTAATTTTCAGTCTTCTTGGCTCAGCCTCTCAGAGTGTTAGTATTACTATTTTCTCTTTTTTAAAAATTGATTTTATTGGTACATTTTATATACACATTATGATTACAGTGAACATTGAGAATTTGTACCAGTATATGACATGACTTAATTCTCAATTTTTCCCATTCTCCCGTCCCTATATGCATAAGCTTTGTTTCTTTTTTATTTTTTAACCATCAAATTTTTTCTTTCTCTTTTTTGCTTACCCCTACTCCCCTGTTTCCCTTTCATTTTCTCTTAAAATTGGTAGTTGTAGCCAAGTGTGGTGGTGCATGCTTGTAATCCTAGCCTTCTGGAAGGGTGAGGCAAGAGGATCATAAGTTCTAGCCCAGCCTGAGGGATTTATTGATTTAGCAAGACACTGTCTCAAAAAACTTAAAAAGAAGGCAAGGTTAGACATAAAATAAAATGCAAACCTAATTAAAGTTATGAGAGGACATTGCTTACTTTTCAGTAACCCGGGTATGCCACGAAAATGCCTTTGATTATAGGAACACTGTTCATAGTGATAGACAGTAAGGCTTTGTACACAAGTCTCCTCGTATTTGCATACAGTAACTTGAGAAAGTGTTCCTTTATGATTTTTAAAATATTGATGGAATTGCCACACTTTGCAGACCTTGTATATAAAACACCTAAACAGAAGTGACAACTAACAAGCTGTTGCTGTCCTTCATCATCTTACCGAGCTCCTTACCCTAAGAGGCCTGGTTTATTACAAGTTCTTCCCAAGCATGAAACTCCCTACCGGAAGGGCTTTGGAGAACAGAACCTTGATCCTGTGGTTGAGAGGTGGTAGACAGGACGTGGAAAAAGCATGTGGGGCTGCTGCAGGCTGACGGTTTGTGGGTGTGCCGTGCAGCCAGACTGTGGGAAGAAAGGGCCAGACAGAAGCCGTTGCCATGTGAAGGAGGAATGACAAGACTAGTACACTATGCCAAGCTAATAAATGTTGTTTGTGATGTCTCCAGATTAAAAAAAAATGGACGAAAGGATTTTGAATGTTTTTACTACAAGCAAATGATAGCTGTTTGAGGAGATAAATTTGCTTACTCTGATTTGAACTTTACAGGATACACAATACACATATAATGATTCAGGTGATTTGAATTATTCTATATAAATGTTCATATAATAATTATGGTACAAATGAGTAAAGCATCACTAATGAAGAAAAAGCAAACTAATGTCAATAGTAGACCCGGCCTAATCTGGAGGAAAAGTGTTGAATGAACACGGGCAGAAGGAGGTGAACGGAAGTTCTGTGAGGAGCAGTACTGCAGAACTCAGCGGGGTTGGAGGGGACGGAATGTGTACAGGACCAGGACGTGGTTTGTGGTGAATCAGCTTGACCTCTGCTAAAGCCAGGGAAGGGCTATGCAGAGGGACACTGGGTGCAGGAGACAGGCTGCATAATAGTTTAGTAAAATAATTCAGTGACTAGTTCATTGGTAAGTGGGATGAAAGAGAGTAGGGCACTTGATAGGTGATGCAGTAAACTTTATTGATAGCAAAAACTTGAAAGTCCTAGGAGATTACAGAAAAGTGCAAAATAGGTAATAACTAGGAACTTTTTAAGGTGAAGCAAAAATGCAAAAGCCTTAAAAATACTTTCAATAGATTGCAGGGAGGCACAACTGAAGTTCCTTGGGCAAGGTCATGTTACGTTGGTTGAACTAATATGTGAGCTTTCCTTGGAGAACACCTGTAGACATCCTAGCATATTTAGGCAGCATTTCCTAAAGTTTTCCAGACATACAGTATGTACCGCCTCTTAGGGTGCTTGTTAAAATACAGCCGGTTAGCCTGGCCCTTAGAAGTGCTGAGTCCATGTGGTAATTACAGGCTATTTAGGAAAGAGTGCTTTAGGCAGACTAGCTGCTCACCCTCACAGCTTCTGTGTTTGTTTTTCTGTCTCCTGCCCCAGTAACACACAGAACATAAGCTGAAAGGCTCTACACCAAGCTGGGGAGGCTGATGGGATGTCATTGAAGGGGACTCCGGGGACTCTCTGAAGTATAGCTCTCTGAAGAGGAGATGCTTTGCTGTACCCTTTTCAAGACAGAGGTGTTCGATTATTGTTAGACTAACTACCAGTCCCAGAGTACCACTTTTCAGAAGATAGTTTTTGGATCCCCGGCGTCCTCTGATCAAACATTTTTCATTATAAGACTGAAATGTGTCTTACTTTTTCACTGTGTTGATATTTGCATGTTGGAGAGCAGGTGGGCTTACAATGTTGCCTTCTTCACCAATGTCAGGGTGGAGACACAAGACTGTGCTAGTGGTCACTGTTGGCTTCAGTGTCCTACAGTCATTGTTTGTTAAGAAAGTTTATTTACAGTTGCTTTTGGTGAAGCAGTTATTGTTTTATTAAGCAGTAAATATTCTTCCAGACACTTGTACTGCTTATTTATGTACATCAGTTCTCTCCAGGATGGCTAAACCAATTTTTTTCCTGAAGCACTATTTTCATTTGAAAGAAGGGACAGCTGTCTGACCTGGTATTTGTCATAAATGTTCTCAGAAATAAGTGAAGTAAGCTCATGAAGGAAAATAATGGTGGTATTTGTTTTTGATGATAAAATTTTGAGCGTTCAAGGAAAAAAAAATCAGTTTTGGAAAACAATCTACAGCTGTGACCTTGACAACTTCCTAATACAGTTATTGGAATTAGACTTTTTTGATAAGAATGGTCATATCACTGCATGTAATTTTTTGGTATTACATGAAATGTGTCAACATTTGAAAGATTAGCCCATTTTCCAAATGACCAGTATATGATGATGCAAAATCAGGTAACGGTAAAAGTGCTAAATAGACCAGTACTTTAGTTTTTGTTTGTTGACCAATGGATTTCAATGTAGCAAAGTATTTAATGTCACAGAAAGTTCACTGATAGGATTTCAAATAGCACATTGCCTGTAACCTTTGAGAAACTACCAGGTTGAATTTTGGTATAGGATCAGAGAACAATATCCACAATTAACTATAAAACTACTAACATACCCATCTGTTTTCCAACTACAGAGCTGGGTGAAGCCAGGTTTTCTTCATAAATTTCAACTACAATATCATATTGCAACCAATTGGCTACAGAAGCAGACCTGAGACTCCAGCTGTCATCTATTAAGTCAGACAGTAAAAAGATTGGTAAAATTGGAAGACTGTGCCCCTCTCTTCAAGATCCTGTGGCTGGGCTTAGGTTCCAGTAATCCCAGCACTCAGGAGGCTGAGGAAAAGGCTTTCCTGTTTTGTTTAGGAAATTTGAGTTCGCTTTCTTAACAAGCTTATTTATACTATTATAATTGGTTTCTTACTTTGTCTTGAAGAGAATTAAACATTAAAAATTTTGTTTTTGAGCCAGGGATTTAGCTTAGTGGTTCAGGCACCTGCCTTGCAAGCTCAAAGTCCCAGGTTCATCCCTGGTAACCACATACAGCAGTGCTGGGCGAGGTGACTCACGGCCACCAGCAATCAGTACCGCATACCACCGTGGTATGGTGGCTCACGCCTGTCATCCCAGCACTTGGAGGCAAAGACAGGAGGATTGCTGAGTTCAGGATCAGCCTGGACTACAAAGTGAGAGCCTATCTCCAAACAAAAACAAACAAACAAACAAACAAAAATTTGTTCCTATTTCTAGTGTGTTGTATTAATAATATAAAAAAGCTCTTTGGAGTGCCTCAGCAAGGTGTGAGAATTTAAAGGGACCCTGCACTGAAAGCGCCCAGGAACCGTTGCCCTCAGGTGTGGCGGTGGAGGGGGATGGCGAGCGGCCCTTCGTGTTCTTCACTGTGGAGTCATGAAAGGGGCCTGGGCAGTTGCCGAGTGCACCATGTTCCCGCGGGCATTGAAGCAACAACTGAGCGTGTCTTGGCCAGGCCACATTCTGACGTCCATGTTACAGGACTCAGTGGAGAAAAGATGATTAGAGTTCTTAATATTTTTCCAACAAGAAAATTTTTATTTGCACAGATCTAATCATTGTCCCCATCATTCTGAGATAAAGTTTTAATAGAGCTGCTTTTGGAGTCAGACAAACATACCTATTGCAAAGCTTTGTGACTTTAGACAAGTCATTTTTATCTCTCAGAGCTGCTCATGATATAAACCTGGGTTAACAGTAAACTGGTTTAATGATATTATTTATACTTAGTGAGCGTTTCAATAGAGTTTTATTGTTGTTTTTGAGACAAGGTCTTGCTTTGTAGTACAGGCAAGTTTTGAATTTACTGTGTAGCCAGGCGGGCCTTGAACCTGTTGCAATCCTCTTGCCTCAGCCTCCAAAATGCTAGGATTACAGGCATGTGTCATCATCCCTGATGTTTTACTAGATATTAATTCTAGTTTTTCTTGTTCTCATCAGAAGTATGCTTAGGTTGGGAGTTTGAGATGGCAGTTAGCTTGACAGTTGTATTTGTCAATCACAGAGGAATGACTGCAGAATCTTGTCAGGAGAAAGCTGTTCAGCCCAACTAACCAGAGATACTAGGTACATATTTTTTTATACTAAATCCCATATTCTATATGCACATACACATAGAAAAATTGCACAATAAAGCAAGTGCAAGGTGATCTGGCGTGTGATCAGTCACCCCTTTTTTTTTTTTTTTTTTTTGACACAGGGTCTCGCTTTGCGGTTCAAGCTGGCCCTGAGCTCAGTCTCCAACTCACATCACAGCAATCCTCCTGCCTCTGCCTCCCGAGTGCTGGGATTATAGGTGTGAGCCACCATGCCCAGCACTGTGGTATGTAGTATTGATTGCTGCTGGGCATGAGTCTCCATGCCCAGTATGGTATATGGTTACCAGGAATCGAACCCGGGTCCTTGCACTTGCAAGACAGGCGCCGGAACCACTGAGCTAACTCCCTGGCCCAGTCACCCCTTTTAATTGTCCACTGATTTCTCCTTGAGCCTTCAGGAAGCTGAGGAATACTTGAATGCCGTGCTTGTAAGAACGAGTAGCTTTCAGTGAAAGGGCAGGTCTTTCAGAACAGCTCTGTTGTCTTAAAGATATATGTTCCATACTTTTAGATATGAGCACATAGGTAAAGTCCAAATCATACCAGATCTTGTTCAGAATTATCTTCATATACTAAATCTTTCACCATTTGCTAATTTTAAAATGTAGTATTGGTGGTAAAATGTAGTCTGTAGTTTTTCTGGGAAGTTGTTTCTGTACTGAACACAGAGCACCAAAAAGAAGGGACATTCATTGCTGGGGATTTTATTCTTTTCTTAGGTTTTATTCTTTCCATAGAGATAGCACCTCACCTGTGGCTCCTGGAGATTTGAAAGCTGCTACTGTGGGGCCGGGGTTAGAGCTCACTGGCGCCGCGCTGCCCTGCAAGCGCAAGGTCCTGAGTTCGATCTCAGGTACCGAGAAAAGAGAAAGAAAGTTGTTACTGTGTGTAGTTGTGGAGTCTATGTACACAGATACTTTTTCTCAAAGGACACTTGAAGTGTAAACACATTAAAAGGAAGTCTTAAAACTTGAAAACTGTCAAATCACAGTAATCTGTGCAACATGAAGTCAGCTGGTGTACCCGCAGTCGAGGCCAGCTTTCCTGCGGCTTGGCTCCCCACACATCTGGCCTGTGCCACCTTTCCCCCTTTATTCGCATCTCTTCAGGCATCCCCGTGGAGTAGACGCTGTTTTGCTTCCATTTCTTAGTTTTTTCAGTAGACTTAACCACTCTCAACAGTTGATTTAGGGTGTGTTTGCACACGTACCCTCTCTTTTTTGACATTATCATTTTTCCTCATCCCTCGCCTCCCCCTGTCCCTCCCTATTTTGCTCACCCTCTGCTCCTCCTCCCATCTCCTTCTGTCTTCCTTCCTTTTAGCTTTTTGAAGCAGGATCTGGGTATGTAGTTCAAGGTGGCCTTGAACTCACAAACAGTTTGCCTGTTGGGGTTAGACCTAGGTCACTTTACTGGGCAGAACTGCTTTTCCCACTTAGCATGTCTGTAAAAGACTACAGTTTGTTTGAATATTTTGAATTTGTTTGAGAACAGGTTGTTAGGAATTATTCTGCTCTGAAAAACCTACAAATATACTGAGAGAGCAAAAAAGGCCCTCATAAGAGAATGATAATGATTTTGGACTTCCTAGCCTCCCAGACTGGGAAATTAAATTTGCTTTTTACTAATTAAAAAAAGTAGGGGGCCGAGGATTTAGCTCAGTGGTTCCGGTGCCTGTCTTGCAAGCGCAAGGACCCGGGTTCTATCCTCGGTAACCACATACTGTACTGGGTGTGGAGACTCACGCCCAGCAGCAACCAGTGCCACATACCACAGTGCCGGGCGTGGTGGCTCACGCCTGTAATCCCAGCACTCGGGAGGCAGAGGCAGGAGGATTGCTGTGATGTGAGTTTGAGGCTGAGCTCAGGGCCAGCCTGAACTACAAAGCGAGACCCTGTCTCAAAAAACTTAAAAAAAAAAAAGTACGATAGCCATGCCATGTACTTTTCATAAATCATAAAATACAGCAGAATAATTTTTTTTATGTTATATGGTACTGATTTCTGGTGGGCATGAGTCACGTCGCCCATCATTGTTGTATGTGGTTACCAGGGATGAACCTGGGACCTGGAGTTTGCAAGGCAGGCGCCAGGAACTACTGAGCTAAATCCCTAGCCCAAATCTCTTTGTCTTTTAACCAGAATGTATTAAATTCTTTTACTTTCTTTTGAGGAAGTCTGTGTTTACTGTATCTTTCTTTTAATTTTTTCAACATTTAGCTAATTTTATAATAATATGAAATAATTTTAGAGGAGGTATAAGTATAATACACCTGCCTTTTGTATTCTAAAATATGATAGAGTAAGTTGCTACATAGTGTCTATTTTAGTCACTTTTCTGTTGCAAGGACAAAATACCCAGCACCCAAAATTTAAAGTAGAGGTTTATGTTTTAGAGAGTTCAGTCCATAGCTGATGGCAAGGCAGAAAAGATGTGATGATCTGAGGAAGTAGCTCAGTGATGCCGCATGCCTGCCTGGCAAGCATAAGGTTTGAGTTCAATCCCTGGTACCACCAAAAAAAAAAAAAAAAAAAAAAAAGAGAGAGAGAGAGAGAGAAAGAAAGAAAAAAGGGGCCATGGTGGAATGGACCGTGTGGAGGACAGCTTCCCTTCCTTGGCAGCCAGGAAGCAGGGGGAGCGAGGAGCCAGGGAAGAGAACACGCCCTTCCAGATCACACTTCCAGGGACCAACTGCCATACCATTCCTCTTCTGGCTCCCCAAAGACTCATGTCTGTCTCATGCAAAATGCAGTTAGTCCAACTTTAAGAGTCACCGAAGTCTTAACAATTTTAGCAGTGTTGAGAAGTCTAAGTTCAAAGTTACCTCTGAGATTTGATGCAAACCTTTAGCTATGAGAATCTATAAAAACCAAAAAAAGAAAGAAAAATACTTCTAAAGTACAACAGCACAAGGTAACATTTCTCATTCCAAAAAGGAGAAGAAATAGAGGGTTACAAAGAGAAGGAGCATAGTAAGGCTGAAACCCAGCAGGGCAAACATTTAATCCTATGGCTCGAAGTCTAGCATCTGGAGCAAGTTGTGGTGAGAGATGAACTTGGGTTGTTCCTCCTGTGGCCTTGCTGGTTGCAGTCCACATGTCCTCTTTCAGGCTGGTGCCACTTCCTGCCTGACTTTCTTTGGGGGGTGCCACATATCCCTGGCATCTTCAACTTCCTGGGGCCTTCAGTGCATTCTGTCTTCACCTTCACAGCTTCACACCCTGTGCTCCCAGGGGCACCCTGCCTATCCTCTCAGGCTCTGCTTTCAAATGTGAGTGGAAGCCATAATGGTGGCCATAATGCTAAGGTGTGCCTCAGTGTAGAACAATAGTCAGGCCTCCTTGCATCCTGGCTACAGAAGCCCTATAGTGCCTGAATGGCTGACTGTTATGAAAAGGAGTCTCAGGCAATCAGTACCTCAGGCAGCCCTTCTTGAGCAAGGTTAATCTTTTCAAATAGAAGCTTTAAAATTTGAAAAAGAGGTGATTTACTGATTCTTGGGATGCCCTCAAGGCATCTTTTGTATTCCCCTGATATAATCCACTTGGCTTCTTTTTAATCTAATTTTAGTAACCATGCTTTCCTTTACCCCAACTTTACAGTTACTTTCTTTCTGGTAAAGCTACAAACTTTTAAAATTATTTAGCTTTGCCGTTTGATTCTGATTCTCATTGCAATCTGGCTAAAAACAGCCAGCAGTACCCATGGCATAGCTGCAACACTGGGCAGCTTTGATATTTCCTCCTCCAGATTAATTATTTAGTCCACTCCCCTCAGTCTTCACAGAGTGTCGGAACATGGACAAAAGGCAGTCATTTTCTGCCAGAGTATAATGTGGTTATTTCAATGGCATTTTTGTTTCTAACTTAAACTGCATGAGCCTTGTTCTTACTATCTGTGCATCTGTCAGTATTTTGGCTTTTTGAGCTGTGAGCAGTATTTTTCTTTTTTTTTTTTTTTGAAACAGGGTCTCGCTTTGTAGCTCAGGCTGGCCCTGAGCTCAGCCTCCAACTCACATCATAGCAATCCTCCTGCCTCTGCCTCCAGATTGCTGGGATTACAGGCATGAGCCTGGTATGTGGTACTGGTTGCTGCTGGGCGTGAGTCTCCATGCCCAGTACTGTATGTGGTTACCAGGGGATTGAACCCAGGTCCTTGCGCTTACAAGACAGGTGCCGGAACCACTGAGCTAAATCCCTGGTCCAATGTGAGCAGTATTTTCTATCAAGCTCTGCTTACATGTTCTAGGACTACTCCAAACCTTTCTGGTCTCCTCTCACAAACAAGTTCTAAAGGCTTTTAAGTCACATGGTCAGCTGTAGCCATGTCAGCAACTCTCCTTTTCTGCTACCCATGTCTTAGTCATTTTCTTATTTCTGGGATGAAATATTCAATATCCATATTTAAAAGAAAGAGAGGTTTGTTTTGGCTTACATTTTCATTCTCTGGTCAGCTGACTGCAAGGCAGAAAGGGCTTGGGAGAAGACCACCTGTGGCAGCCAGGAAGCCGAGAGAACAACACACTTTTGTGTGCTGCCTCAGTGGCCCACCTCCCACTGCATCCTCGCCACAGTGCATTCAGCTACTGAGCTGTCAGTGGCTGCATTCATTGATGAGCAGTGTGCCCATGTGAGCCTGTCATCTTCCAAAGGCCCGAGGTTTTCTGGGAACATTTTTATTTAAACCACAACAGTGCCTTGTCATCCTCATGTACAAGGATTTTGTCCTATATAACTTGATAGATGCATTAAAATCAGATAATTAACATGTTACTGCTATCTAATCCTTAAGACAGGCCCATAAAAAAAGATAATTTGAGCACTGTCATATGGGAAGAAGTCATTATAATTCACAATTGAAAGTCGGTCTAAGTGTAGTGTCAGAAAACTATGCATGCAGATGAAGGGATGAGGTGGGGACAGATGGCTGTGGAAAGAAGCTGCTGTATGTGTGTGTGCCTAGGGACTCTGCAGGGAGGTGTACCCCCTCCGATACTGTGTATATGAGGTCTTCTATGACCAGAGTCCCTTAACCACAGAGTAGTGCCAGCTTTTCACTTTGCATTTGGCCCTCAGCCATCGTGGTGGTGTCCGTCTTCCAGGCACCGCCTCCAAGAGTTCAGTTACGTAGCGTTTCAGCACATCAGAGGGAATTCTTCAGTGTATGCAGCATGCAGCTGTCTGCAGATGGTCTCACATAAATATTCTGCCTTAAAGCTTTCTTGCTGAGGAATGACAAAACTTGCTTTCTGTGATCAAAAGGATTTTACTGTAGTCCTAAAAAAAATATAAGTTCTTCAGATAATCCTGTCTGATTGATACTAGAATATGCTTTTGTCAAAGTGGCATTATGTTTTAAAATAGATATACTACACAGTTTTTCTTTAGAAAAGCAAAACTAGCCAGGTGTAGTGGTGCACACCTGTAGTCCCAGCATTGAGGGAGACTATGACAGGAGGATTACGAGTTGACTTACACCTACGCAGTTTAATGAGGCTCTGTCTCAAAATAAAAAATCAAATGGGCTTCTGGAAATATAGCTCAGTAATAGTGTGCCTGTAGGTTAAATCCCTAGCACTACAGGAGAAAAGAGTAAAAAGCTGGGGCCGGGGAGTTAGCTCAGTGGTTCCGGTGCCTGTCTCGCAAGCGCAAGGACCCGGGTTCGATTCCCCGGTAACCACATAACAATACTGGGTGTGGAGAGCCACACCCAGCAGCAACCAGTACCACATACCACAGTGCCGGGCGTGGTGGCTCACACCTGTAATCCCAGCACTCGAGGCAGAGGCAGGAGGATTGTGATGTGAGTTTGAGGCTGAGCTCAGGGCCAGCCTGAACCACAAAGCGAGACCCTGTCTCCAAAAACCTAAAAAAAAAGAGTAAAAAGCTTTGTTAATAAGGCTAGTTCAGTGGAAGATTATTTAGGGAAATCTGAGTTTTTGTTATTATCATTACTGTTTATTATTTTGTGGTTCGGTGTCATGCCCCCGCCAAATAAGGCGTGACAAAATAGAGACTGGGGTCCGGGACAGACGACCCCTGTACTTGAGGCTTGAGGCTCCCCAGGCCTAGAGCCTGAGTTGAATATACTTCGCCAGGAGACACACAGTTAGCCCAACAATATATAAAAATAAGCCGCTTTCTCCCTTCTAAACTATTCTGTTTTTCCCTGTGAACTGTTCTGTGCTTTCTCACCAAACAAAAATAACATAAACAGAAAACACCTTGTTAGACACAATAAGTTTCAGGTAGAATAAAATAACATGACCACCTGACAAAAATAAATAAATGCTCACATAAAATCTATGGGAACAAGATTAAAAAAATAACGAAGGTCCACTTCCTTAGAAAAGTTGTATACAAAACACACTGATCTGCAAAGATTTTTGTGGTCATGGGAAAATCATCACTATCTCACACGACCTTACACAATGTCAAAATGATTGATCACTGTTCTGTTTCTGTTCTTATTTTTTCCTTAAACTTTTGTTAGCCTATAATAATCACCCTTATTTTACAAGCCAAAAAATCATATATAAAAAAAGGCTTCACTTCAGTAAAAATTACAACATCACCAGCCTCTCTTGTGTTAGTGTGTTGTCTGTCATCACCGACTCCATCCATTCCTGACTTCAGTGCTCCCTAGATCCCCACGCCGCGAGCGGTCGGTGGCAGTTCGGGGAACTGAACTCAGCCCCTTCTCACTGAGCTTTATCCCCCAGACCTTTCTAAAATTTTAAATGTTTAGACAGAGTCTCCGAAAGTTGCCTAGATTGAGCTCACACTTAAAATCCTCCCACCTCTGCCTTCCAGAGTGCTGGAATCGCAAGCACATACCACTGTGCCCAGCAAAAGTTTATTTCTTTTTTAGCTTGTTTTCTGCAGTATGGAGATTGAATCCAGGCACTGAATTTCATTGCCAGCCCTTTTTTTTATGCTTATGTAAATATTTAGTTTTAATTTTATTGGTACATTTTAGATGTACATAATGATAACATTCATGATAGGGAATTTGTACATGATGTGTAAGTAAATATTGATTAAAGTTTTAAACATTTAAAGAAATTCAAGAAAACATTTATACCTCATCAAGCTACCAAAGCAATGAGTTCTTTATTGTTTATGTATGCCTTGGTATAACTTTTGCAATGGGAATTTTGTTCATTGTAAAGTGTTATTTCACTTTTAGGTTCTGATTATTATGTTTTCTTCAGGCTCTTGCAGACCAATTTGAGGATAAAACTACATCTGTGTTGGAACGTCTGAAGATTTTCTATTGCTGTCAAGTACCACCTCACTGGGCCATCCAGGTACTTGTGCTTGTGTGTGGGATGTTTGAATTTTTAGATATTTCTGTGGAAATAGTAAAAAAAATTACTAAAAATAGTAAACTGGAGGTTGCTAACTAAATTACCCTTCTGATTAAAGTGATATTAGAATTTTAAAATACTTTAAGAAAGATTCAGAACTGTGCAGTGTTAGAATCCTAGAAGTAATTCATAGGAAAATCTTAAATGCTTTCATTTGCAAAGTAACTTTGTATTTAAAAATCCTCTGAGGACTCTCTGCCAAAAACCAAGCCTATTAACTAAGTTGTTTTAAAAATTACAAGAAAGTATTTACTTGATGCTTTATGATTGAGATATGTCTAACACTCTTTCTGAGTCATGAGGAAGCCTAGTGTAGCTCCCAAAGCCCCATGTTGGCTGTGCTCCTCCTGAACCTATGTCCAATACAGAATGGATATGGTTCTCCTATTTTGTAGAATGTTAGCACAGAAGATTACTTATATACCTGGTCTAGTTTTTATTAATTTTGTGGGATGGAAATTGAGGCCTAGTACACTTAACTTTCCACGGTTGACCACAGAGCTGTACATAAATAGCTCTAGATTTTTTTTTTTTATTCTTCACTCCCTGTAAAGAGCCTTGCTGAGTTAAATATAAATATTTGATCACCCCAGTTTCCTAATTGGAATAGGTTGAATTATAGAAATTATACATCTGTAACATATGCAGCCCTTGAAAAGATATGCCTGGGTGTGGTAGCACATGCGTGTCCTCCCAGCACTTCGGAGTTTGAGGCCTGTGATCTCAAGGCCAGCCTGGACTACATAGCAGTGCTCTCTTCAGAAACAAACATCAAACCTGATTGGGTACACCTGCAAGTGAAACAAATCTCACTTTATATCAAGATGTATTAATTATTCTAACTTGTTTTTTTTAGCGCCAGCTTGCAAGTTTGCTGTTTGAATTGGGATGTACCAGTTCAGCCCTTCAGATATTTGAGAAGTTGGAAATGTGGGAAGATGTTGTTATTTGTTATGAAAGGGCAGGGCAACATGGGAAGGTATGTAACAGGAAAATCCTGGGGAGTGGTGAGAACTGGCACCCTATGAACAGCTCTCTTTTTCTGCTTTTTAAGCCCATGTGTGCCAGAAATCACTTATATTCCTTGTTTTTAGAAAATTTTTAATGTTTTTCTGATTTCTATTAAGGCAGATTATTTTAAACAGAATGAAATTGATATGGTATTTAACAGTTAAAAAGAGTAATGAAAACCTTGAAGACATCATACCTTTTAGTTCCCTTTTCCATACTGACATTTTCTGTAGTACAGGGTTAAAGTGAAGAATTAGGAATTATTTAAATTGTCACTGGGTTGCTTGATGTACAGAGGCTATGTTCTTAAGGGAAGTTAAGGAGAACAGCTGGCTCAGCCTGCAGGAAATCCAAGGGGTGGACCCTCCCTCAGGGCAGAAGAATTATCAAATGTGTGATGCACATTTAATTCCACCCTTAGACAGGCCCCTGAGGGGAAGGGTTGCAGTATTTTCATCTGTTATTATTGTACCACGCCCAGCATTGTCATATGTGGTACTGATTGCTGGTAGGCATGAGTAATCATGCCCAGCATTGTAATAATGTGGTTACCGGGGATCAAACCCAGGACCTTACACTTGCAAGGCAGGCACAGGAACCAATGAGCTAAATCCCTTACCCCCAAATCTTGATTATTAAGTTGATTTTTAACATGTTATTTATCTCATAAAAAGCCTCTACTACTTGCTTTTCTTTGGCCATAATTCTATAATTATCTGCCCTCTTCAGATAGACTCTAATAAGTTTGGCTTCAAGTAGGAAACAAATGTTTTATTTCTAGAACAGCTGAGATTCTTTCAGTATTTGGGTAAATGCCAGTAGTTTTCATTACATTTTGATTTAACTAGAAATTTGTGAAAATTTAATCCTTGCATTTAGTGCTTAATGACATATTTAATTTTTAAAAGGTAAATCCAAAGAACCATTTAATTTTAATTATTATGTTTTGATGCTCATGTTTACATCCTGCTGCTATTGGGGCTCGACTTTCTAATTCAGAAACTACCTGCAGACATTCTCATTATTTATTGGTAGAATGTCTTAGATTAATTTAGCTTGATCAGGGAGCTGGTTCTCATCTGTCAGCATTTAGTTTTTTACACATCAGGCCTAGTTATAAGAATTTCCCCTCCCTGATGGCAAATTCTCACTTTGTTGAACAAATTTGGTCTCTAAATATGCACTGAAGACTGAGCTGACCCAAGCTGCCTGGGAGCTGGGGTGAAGGGCTGGATCATGGGGTGTTACACTCATCAGTGGGCTAATCCTTTGGTGAGTTTAGGGCTGAACGTGCTTTTCAAATTTGTGGATTTATGGGGCCTGTGGGAGGAGAGCCTTTGGGGCCTGACTGGAAGACTATGTTTTCACCCCCAGTTTCCTTCCTGTCTGTTTGTCCTTCTTGGCTGCTATGCATTGAGTCACTTCTTATGCATACCCATCCACCGTACTTTCTCCCTCCAAGCCACCTATAACCATATACAACAATGCTAGGCGAGGTGACTCACGCCCACCAGCAATCAGCACCACATACCACAGTGCCAGGCGTGGTGACTCACACCTATAATCCTAGCACTTGGGAGGCAGAGGTAGGAGGATTGCTGGGATGTGAGTTTGAGGCTGAGCTAAGGGCCGGCCTGAACTACAAAGCAGACCCTGTCTCAAAAAAACTGAAGAATTTAGGAGTCACTACTCTAGATGGGGAAAAAAATAGCTACAGCCTTAGGTAACCTTGTATCCTGAAGCTACAGTTTTTAAAAAGTATGATTTTGTTTACTTTAGCTTACTGGTAGATGTGTGTATACATAATGTTTGCATTTCTTGTGGGCAGTTGATATATGTGCATATACCTTTTTAAAATTGAGGTTATTGGTACATTTGAGGTATACATTATGATTACATTCATCATTGGAAATTTGTGCCTGTAAATGATATATGTTGATTCTTATTTTTTCCTATTCCTCTGTTCTCCCTCAGACTCTCCACCCCCTATATATATATAAGCTTTGTTTTCATTTTTCTCTTTTTCTTTCAAATTATTTCTTTCCCTTCTTTGCTTTCCCCTGTCCCCCATCCTTAGTTCCCCTTCCCCTTTTAAACATTTTACAATACTTAATATACATTTTGGAACCCATTTATACCTTCTGTTTCTCATGATAGAGAAATGGTTAGGGTATTTTCACATATGTATCCTATTTATTTCATTGATAAGGTTGGCCATGAGGTGCATCTATTTAGCTATAATTTCTCAAGTTAACCTTTTTTTTTTTTAAGACAGAGTAAACGTGCTTTGTAGTTCAAGCTGGCCCTAA